>PVKH010040802.1:0-11018 GCA_004027955.1 Chaetophractus vellerosus
GGGTTGCACTGTGGCAGGAAGGGGAGGGGAAGGGGAGAGGTGGAGCCGTGCTGCTGTGGGAAGGGGGAAGGCGGAGCCGTGCTACGGTGGCTGCCAGACATCAATGCAGTTTGAAAGGTTTCCGTGCTGCTGTTCTACCCCCGTTAAATGCTGGGGGCTTTTAGACTGCCCCTGTTCTCCCCACAGTTTATCCTTCCTTTTCCAATGTTTATACTGATTTTCTAGTTTAGAACTTTCAAAATAATATTGTAAAGTAATAGGCATAGCAAACATCTAGTTCCTTACTTTAATTGAAAATGTTTCAGTATTTTGCTGTTCAGATTATTTTGTTAGTTTTTGGAAAATATTTTAAATAGCTCTTCCTATTTATTTAATGTTTTTATTAGGAATCAATATTGAATTTTTAAAAATGCCTTTCCACATTTATTAATGTTATCATTTTTTCTTTTATAGTTGTAATGAGGTATTACTGATTATAGTTTATTCTTTTGATCATTACTGGAGTCTGTTTGTTGCTGTTTGATTTAGAATGGTTGAATCTGTATCCGTCAGTGAGATTGTATCCATAAGTATTCTGTTGTAGTTGCTGCTGCTGTTGTGGGGATTGGGTAACCATCTTTACTAGGATCTTAAAATTGAATTGGGAAGCTTTCCATCTTTTTCTCTGGTCCTAATCTGTGAAAATGATGATGATAATAGCATCTACCTCACTGAATTCTGGTGAAGGTTAAATGAATTAATGTAAAGTGCTTAGTACAGGGTTTGGACACAGTTGGCACTGTATTTGTTAGCTATCACCATCATTATCATCTAAAACAGGTTAAATGATTTTGGGAATTTTCAGTTCTTTGACGTTTTGGTAGAATTTAGCTATCGAATTATCTAATTCAGGTGCCTTTTATAATGGTAGATCTTATCATTCCAATCCCTTTAGTGTTATTTGCTCTATCCATTTTCCCCCCTACCCTCTCATATTGGCAGTTTATTTTTTTGCTAGGAAATCATCTATTTCTTCCAGGTTTTCAAATTTATTGCTGAAACATTACATAAAGTTTTATATTATCATTCTCTCAATCATTTCAACATTTACAGCACATTTTAACATTACACCCAGAAATTTCTCTAGTATTTCAAAAGAGAAATATTCTACTTAATGACCTATTCTTGGACCAGATGTTTTCTGGTGTTGAAGTTGTAATACTTTTGTGTGTGTGTGTATGAGAGCTAAAACAAACTGTTTGAGGTACTGTTTGCCTTTAAAATGTTTCTCAGGAATGAAAATGGCAAACTTAAACTATACAAGTTTGGAGAACTTATATCTCTAGTTTACAATTTTTGTCCCCAGTATATAGCTCCAATCTGACTCATAGTAGATGCTCAGTAAATATTTGTTAAATGAATGAATGAATGAGTGAACGAATAAATAAAATACATTAGATAATAACTGAATAAAAGGTAGGTCCTGGGGGGGAATTTTAAAAGTGGGAGATCTTTAATCATCTTTCCAAAGATACTTATTATTAAGGTTGGATATATTTTGCCACAACTTATAGTGTGTGTGTACACGCGCGCGCGCATGTGTGTATTTTGAGGTACTGGAGCTGAGGATTGAACCCTGGACCTTGTGTGTGGGAAGCTGGTGCTCAACCACTGAGCCACATTGGCTCCCCCGAGTTGATTTTTTCATTTGTTTGCTTATTGTTTGGTGTTTTTTTGTTTTTGGGAGGCACCGGGGACCAAACCCAGTGGGAAGCAGGCACTCAACTGCTTGAGCCACATCTCCTCCCCTACAATATTTTTAATATGAAGTATCTGGGTGTTTAATTTTGGACAAAGTGCTTGCTAATGAAAGAGTCATGTGAAGGCATTATGTGGTGAATTAACCTCTGTTTATTAAGTAAGTGAACTAGTGGCCAGGATTAACTAGGACCTCTTGAAGCTATTTATGCTCTTAAGCCCTTTTTCTCTAGATTAGTGAATATTCAACTGAGAGTAGAGACCTAGAAGGTAAATTAAATGAGCCTTCCCACAGACATGTTCAAAACTCCTGGCTAAGAGAAATAGTCAGTTTTCAAATGTTGTTGCTGTGGTGAAAGAAGACTATAAAATCAGCGTAAAGAGATAAAGAGCATCCGATGAGGATAATTAAGTATATGATTGGTCATCTACCCAAGAGATGTTCTCTGTCCTTGCCCCTGTCCTTCAGTTCTGGCTTGAATTTGCATGGTTACTTCACTAAGACAGCTTTATTTAAGTTGTCACTGCAAATTAAGGCTTAACCATCACACCCCTTGTAGCTACCTTGTAACTTCTACATTCCCACTGGTGCCAGGAATATTCCAAGGCAGCTTTCCAAAGTTTAGTGATTTCACCCTGATGTGTTTGCCAATAAAAATAACCAATTACCATTAAACACCTACCCCATCCATAACATGCTGTTTTATTAAGAGAATTTATCAGAGATTATAGGAGAATTAATGTGCTTATCATGTTATCACCTGGCCAGTGGAGTAACCTTTATTCTAAAAGTGGGGTGATTCATCTTTGAAGAGAAGCCAAGACTCAATATGTCTGTCTCGATGAGAGTGGACTTTGTAATAACCTCTTTCCTACAGTTGATTCTTTATGACTGGAAATACTATATTAACATGAGAAGCCAGATTCTTGCTTTGGGCACTTGTGTTCTAGTAAGATAGATTAACAAATACAAGAAGCAGGGGGTCTTATATTCACTGAGAAGTTAATAATATCTAAGTATTTCCTTGGTATTCTAGGAATAAGTCAATTCTTTTGTTTACTTTTCTCCAAGGGGCCTATAAGGATATAGGGCAGGAAAAAAAAATTTGAACATCTAAAATATGAAAGGCACTTAAATGCTAAACATTTAAGCATATATATATTTGTAGTGGTCATAATAACTATGCTACCATTTAATTTCTATTTTACCGGTAAGCACACTGAGGCTTGGAAGAATTGAGTACCTCATTCTCGAGGCATTTAGCTAGTAAGTCATCGGAATTCAGGTCTGCCTGGTGGCAAAGGACTTGCCGTTACACTTCTCCATCTCTTGTAAAAGAATGCCTTTCTCTCTTTGAGACTCCCAGTAAAATTTCTCTGCATAGTTTCTAAGCAAAAAATGGTCCAGGAATTTTTCAAAGAGTTTTGTAGCACCTGGGAAACAGAGGCTTATATAGTAGGTTTCCTAGTGCCCTCTAAAGTGTGTGTAACATATTCCTCATTTCTGTGCTTTCCCAAGGAAGAGTGTTAACTGAAGCTTTTAGGTTTGCCATTGAGCAGTGTCTCTATGACCACATGGTTCCTTTCTTTTCTCTCAATATGGTAAGGTAAGTGATTGAGCATAATGATTTTTCCTTAGTTGGCATCCTTCACTGTTCTCAGACTTCTATTCATTAAATTCTAACTCTGCAAGAAGGATAGACTCTGTAGAAGGTAAAGTCACTTTTCCACAGTAGCAGATTTTTCTATTCCTGAGTTTCTCTGATTCTGACAGAGTCATATATGAACCCAAGAGGAAAACTGTCTTTAAGCAGTTTATGGGGAGAACATATGGAAATTTAAGTTTATGAAAAATTCAGTCAGAGCCAAGAAAGTGACTCAGCACCTTTAAAAAAGAAACAAAGATTATCTTATGGTACATTAATTAAAATATAGATTCCAGAGAGATCAGTTGTAGCTCAATGGTTGAGCGCCTGCTTTACATAAACAAAGTCCTGGCTTCAATCCCCGGTACCTCCTTAAAAAAAAATTATATATATGTAGTTTCCAGATCAAAAGGAGGTAATAGTTTTCTTGTACTTTGTGTTCATTAGATTATATTTGGAATATTCTGTTTGAGTCCAGGTTTACTTTGATGAGAAAGGGCCAGGGGAGATGGCAAAGATGATGAGTGGTTGTGAAACAGTTATGTGAAGACTAGTTAGGAATTGAGGATATTTAGTGTGGAGAAGGAAGGATTTTGGGAACATAGTCACTGTCTAAAGAATTATTTAACTAATTTGGCAAACAGTTATTGGGTGATAATAGTACAATATATACAATTATTCAGTATGTACTATCTGCCTGGTACTATATTTAGTCCTTTACATGCTTTAATTTAATCTCACTTAATTGTCAAAGCAAATTTATGAGAGTAATGCTAGTCTCTGATATCTGTATTTTACTAATGCAGAAACTGAGAACCAGAAAAGGGCATTGACCTGCCTAAGGTTGCATCGTGACAGAACCGGGATTTTCTGATTGCATTTTCATTCCTCTCTACCATGCTGCCACCCACATTCTAAAAAATTGGGGCTTTTTTAATTTGGAAGAGGAATTATGTAGGTATGTTGTTCCTGAGTATAGAATAATAATGATAGCTACATTTGTTGAGTGTTTGTTATATACCAGGCACTGTGGGAGTGTAGCCTGAGGAAAAAAGTAAAGGTAACTATCTTCATGGAACTTACATTCTAGTGGGAAATTCAGAAATTAATTAAAATATTTTTACTAGTGGAAAGCACTATGAAGAAAAATAAAGCAGGGGAAGTGGGAAGAGTACTAAAGATGGTAGCATGAGTTATTTTAGATGGGTTGGTCAGGGAAGATCTCACTTAGAAGAAAATACTTGAACAGAGACTTGAAAAAGATAAGGCAGCAAGTTGTATGGGTATCTGGGGAAAGAACATCCCAGAGAACAGAAATAGCAGGTATAAAGGTGGGAGTGAGCTTGGTTTGTTGCAAGAACAACTAGGTTAGTCTAGTTTTAACATAATCATAATGAGCAAAGTTAGCAGAGGCTAGGTGGAGTTTTACAATTTTTTCCAAATATGATAGGAAGCTATTGGAGGTTTTTTATTAAGTTTTAAAAAATATATATTTTTATTAGAGAAGTTGTGAACTTATAAAACAATCATGCACATGTGTGGAATTCCCATGCAACACCCCTCCACCAACACACTACATTGTTGTGGAATATTTGTTACAGATTATGAGATAATATCATCAGACTATTACCACTAACTATGGTCTGTAGTGTACATTTGGTATTTTTTTTCCATTCCCCCATATTATTAACACAGTACATCTTTGGCATTGATGTAAGAATATTACAGCACTGCTCTTAATTATAGTCCATAGATTACATTAATAGTATTTTTCCCATGGTTCTCCACATTCTCACCACCCTGCAATGGTGATGCACATTTGTTCTAGCTCATAGAAGAATATTCTTGTATTTGTACTATTAACCACATTTCTCATCCACCTCTGGGTTTACTATGTTATTCAGTCCCTAGATTATTCTCTAGCTTTCCTTCAGTTGACATTTACATCCCTAGACTACCCTTTTCAGGCACAATCCCATAATCCCATTTATAAACCAGCTGCATTAGTTCTACTCACTATAATGTATTACCATGAACTCTCTCCATTTTCATACTTTTACAGTCAAGTTAGTTAAAACGTCTACATATATTAAGCATCAGTACCCCTTCTCAGCCCTCTTCTTATCTCCTAACAACCTATACTCTAGGTTTTAACTCCATGTGTTTATTACTCGTATTTAGTTCATATTAGTGAGACCATGAAATAGTTGTCCTTATGTGTCTGGCTTATATCACTTAGCATAATGTCTTTAAGGTTGATCCATGTTATCATATGTGTCCCAATTTCATTTCTTCTTACAGCAGCATAGTATTCCATTATATGGGTATACTACATTTTGTTTATCCATTCATTGGTTGATGGACACTTAAAGTGCCAAGAAACTGGTGTAGAATAATTGCTGTTGAGCTACTGAGGAGAAAGAGTTCACTTGGGTTTGATTACCTATTCTTTTCTCAGTGTACTTGTTGCAAAACATCTTTCCAGGTATCCTAGCTTCACTTGGTGTTATAATTTGAAACAGTTTCCTTTACTCAGTTTCCAAAATCTTCAAGCTTGAACTGTGACATCAGTTCAAAAATTTGTGGAGGAGGATTAGGTTGACTTTTTAAAAGATCATTTTGTTGGGGCCGGCTGTATAGCCCAGTTGGTAGGGCGCTAGTTTACCACATGGGAGGCCCCAGGTTCGGTCCCCGGGCCTACTCAACAGGCGGACGCCTAGAGAAGGCAAGCCAACGTGGGTGGGGCATGCCGCCGCAGGCAAAGGCAAGCCCCTGCGAGCAAGGGCAAGCCCCCACGAGCAGGCGGGCCACCATGCTGGTGAGCTGACTCGGCAGGTCGCCCCAGCAGGGGGAGACAAGCAGACACAGAGGAACACAGAGAAAAATGAACACAGCAAGAACAAGCAAAAAGGGGGATGTATAATAAATAAAAAAATAAATCTTAAAAAAAAAATCATTTTGTCAACTAAATGCCCTGGGAAAAGGACTCAATGGCAGAAATACAGGATTGAAGATCTTAAAGAGGATCCTTGTGTTTTTGTTAGGCTTGATTACAATCTGGCAGAATATTTTTGAAAACATATTTTTTGTTTAAATGAAAAGAAATGTTGGTTGAGATTCTGTGGTTAATTTCAATTAGTACTTTAGGTATTGATTTTTCACAATGGTGTTAAAGGAGCCTTTGTCTGATGTTATGAAAAATCAGTTGTTATTTATTTTGCTTTTATTTTAAAAAAATACCTGTTATTAATTTACCAAATTAGTTGGGGGTTCAGCAAATTATTTCTGTATGCTAAATGTACTTTATAACATTAAAAAATATTTTTGTAACAGTTTTAGGTTTATAGAAACATTGCAGAGGTAGTACAGAGTTCCTATATACCCTGTACCCAGTTTCCCCTCTTCTTAACATCTTACCTTAATGATACATTTTTTGCAATTAACGAACCAATATTGATATATTATCAACTTAAGTCCATACTTTATTCAGATTTCCTGTTCCAGGATCCCATACATTTAGTCATCATATCTCCTTAGGCCTCTTTTGGCCATGACAATTTTTCAAACTTTCCTTGTTTTTGATGACCTTGATAGTTTGGAGGAGTACTGGTCAGGTATTTTGTTGAGTATTCCTCAGTTGAAATTTGTCTGTTGTTTTTCTCATGATTAGTCTGGGTTTGTGGGTTTTCTAATGTTTTTAATGATCAAATAGTTGTGATTGTACGATTGTGAGGATGTGCTTAGAAATACTAACAATCAAGAATTTTACCTTTATATTCTTATGAATCATAAACCATGCTGTGCGATATATTTTGCGGTTGAGAATTTTAGAATGAATTAGGTGTAGGGTTTAGTAATCTAGTAATTTAGAAAGAGAATGAATCAGTCACTTGAAATAAAATGTCAGTAGCAACAAATTTGTATTGAGAACTTGCTATTAGTAGGCCCTTTTGCTACTTTGTAACCCCTTTCCCTATCAATTCCTGATGGATTTCTGCACAAAATAAACAATAGTGGAATGAAAATTAGAGTGCTGCTTTATGAGTGGTTGCCCAAAGGAAGAGTGGGACCAGTGCAACTCTTTGAAAAAAGGTGGGGTTAAAGCAGGTAGATTTAGGTCCAAGGGAGCCTTCTGTCTTACCCCTAAATCTAAATATTGGGCTTAGCATGTTGTCATATCTTCATTTGGGGGCAGAGTATGGGTAGGGTATGAGGGTGAAGTGAGGGAGAGAAGGAAGCACTCTGTTGTCTTCTATTATAAAACTTTACATGGTGATGTACTTGCCGGTTTATTTCCTCTGTGTGCTGGTTTAGAGCTGTATGCACCCCAGAAAAGTATGTTCTTAAACTTAATCCAGTCCTGTCCATGTGGACCCATTATAAGTAGAACTTCTTGATGAGTTTACTTCAATTAAGTTGTGGCCCACCTCAATCAGGGTGGGTCTTAATCCTTTTACTGGAGTCCTTTATAAGCAGAATGAAATTCAGACAGAGCAAGAGAAAGCCACAGAAAGCAAGAGCTAAAGGTCAGTGGAATCCGGAAGAGAAGGGAGAGGCCAGAAGAGGCTGCCATGTGACAGGCAGCCCAGGACCAAGAATCACCTGCAGCCAGCTCCAGAATGCCAGTCTTAAGGAAAATACCACTTAATGACACCTTTGGACTTTTTCCTAGCCTCAAAACCATAAGCTAATAAATACCTATTGCTTAAGCCAATTCATTGCATAGTGTTTGCTTGGGTAGCCAAGGAAACCAAAACACTCTGTATCTCCCAGAAGATTATAAGCATTGTGGGGACAGGGACTCTGGTTTTTCTCATGTACTATTAAAGCCTCCAGTGCTTACCCTATTTCCTGGCACATGATTAGGTGTTAAATTAATAAAGATTAAATGGTAGTTTGTCAGGCAGTACAAGGAACAGAGAATAAGACCCAGGTAGCAGCATGTATAAAGGCAGGGAAGGCTTGCCTGACATGTTAAATAAATTCTCCGAGATGCAGTTCACATTCCTCTGCTCTAGGAAGCCTTCTTGAATCTCCCTAATTCATTCTCTGTATCTTTATTGCACTTAACAATCATTCTGCCTCCTGGACACTTACCTTTATTAACCCTTCATTATTATTATCCTTTTATAGAAATGTTTTCTTATCTCCTAAATACTAGCTACCAGGTTTTTGTTTGTTTTGTTTTGTTTTGTTTTTGAGTGCCTATGTGTAAATTTTGTGCTAAAGGTTCTATGTTTCATTATCCTATTAATCCTTTCAGTAACCTAGTACAATAGGCAAGTGAGTAAAGTAAGGTTCAGGAATGTTTAATAACTTGGCCAAGGCTGTGCAACACTTACTTGGCACCTTCCAAAAAAGCTGAGGCCTCTTATTGCATTTTAACAGGATATATTGCTTCAGTAGAATTTATGTGCCTATTGAAGGACTTTTATACTTTGTTGCCCTCACCACAATTCTGTTCTCTTGTTGATCAGTTGGTCAAAGGGTCATGTAATCCTAAGGGTTCTTTAAACTTTGGCGCTGAATAAAATGCAAAGCTGGTAAAATGCAAAGCTAACTTCAAATGCTACATTTGCAGGGCTGTAAATATGTCTAATTTATTGATGCCTTATATAATAAATATTATCGAATTGTTTTATATAGAGCAGATAGAAAAGAAACTTTTATAATTGCTCTGAGGAAAAATATAACTTATTCAAGTGTGTTAGGCATTCAGTTTGGATGCTTCAACTCTAAGCTGTGCCCTGTAGCCTTGGAAACCATAACTTCTCAATGCTTGTTTTTAAACTGCAGTTTTCTTTTTAATGTAAGTAGATTTTGATGGTAGAAAGATGTAGTCATGTGGAATTATTCTGTGGAGCCACTTGAAAAGACTTCAAATATTGTTTATACATAAATAAATTCACCACTCTGAAAAATATTCTGACAAGGCACAGTATGTGCTGGCATCTGTAAGGTGGCTTGTATTTAATACTGAGTTTACACTTCTCATAAGAGGTGGTGAAAAGGGCCTCTGGTAGAAAGCGAATGGGAAAAGGCAACATGTTTTGGTATTTCTTGATTGTTTGCTTGCATTTTTACAATTTTTCTTCCTTTTATTTTTTTCTGGGAATTCATCAAAAGTTTCTTTTCAGGGGGCCGGCTGTAGCCCAGTGGATAGGGCGCCGGTTCACCACATGAGAGGCCCCAGGTTTGGTTCCCGGGGCCTCTCCGAGCGGGCAGACCACCTTGAGAGGGCAAGCTGCCGTGGGCGGGGCAGAGCCGCCGTGGGCAGGGCAAAAAAGCCGCTGTGGGCAGGGCAAAAAGCCGCTGTGGGCAGGGCAAAGCCGCCACGGGCAGGGCAAGCCGCCCGCAAACAGAGCAGAGCCGCCCTCGAGTGGGACATGCCGCCTGCGCGGTGAGCTGACTCGGCGCATCGCCGCAACAGGAGGAGACAAAGCAGACACAGAAGAATGCAAAAAAAAAATGAATGCAGCAAGAACAAGCAGAAAAGGGAGGATATGTAACACACAAAAAAGTTTCTTTTCAAAAATGAATTTTTTTGGTGAGATTAGCGTGACAGGACTATAAATATTGATGTCCGTTTTATGGTTTTTTAAAAATTTGTTTTTCCTTTTTTTTTCTGACAAAAAAATTAACTTCATTGGGCAGACAGAAGGAACGGCATGAGGAAAGACAGGAACTCGGACATGCACAGGGCAGAGGGCCAGCCACGGGTGTCTCAGAGAAGCTGAGCTTTGAGCAGGGCCCAGCTGGGGGGGAGGGTAGGGACTTTCCTGTAGGGTTAGGGTTCTTCCTTTTTTTTAATGCTCTTTTCCAAATGAAGAGTGAGTTATTATCAATTTTATTAACTATGATCATCATTCATCTTGTTCATTCATTCAACAGATATTTCTCTTCTACTAATTATTGTGCTAATTAAGTGTGGAGGATACAAATGTGAATATGAGCACCTGTCTTCAAGAAGATTTCAATCTAGTGGGTTAGTTATACAAGTAAGGACACAAATACAGTACAGTGTAATAATGCTCTGATAGTATCCCATGCTTGGTTCTCTGGGAACACAGGGAAAAAGAGGCCCCAAGGTAGTAATAGGAAACTTCCTGAGGAAAGTGATACCTATACTGTTTTTTTTTTTGTTTTTTTTTTTTGCCTTTCCCCTTTTCTCCTTCTATTTCTCCTTTTAACAAAATTAAAGTGAAATATGCAGAAGATTGAAAAATAAACAAAAAACCCAATAAAGTTCCTGTTCTGTCCTCCCCAACCCTGCCCCAGTCCCACTCATTAGACATAACAACTGTTTTGGTCAGCCACAGGCGTGCCTTTTGAAATATACCAAAGATTGGTCAGTCTTTATAAAGGGTATTTATTTGGGGTAGAAGCTTACAGTTACCAGGCCACAAAGCATAAATTTCTTCCCATACCCAAGTCCTCGTGTTGGAGTAAGATGGCTGCCGACGTCTCCAGGGTTCAGGCTTCTGGGTTCCTCTGTTCCCGGGGCTGCGTTTCTCTCCGGGCTTAGCTTCTGTTTCCTTCACGAGTTCAGCTGAAGACTATGAGACTCTCTGCGTTGCGTCTCTCCACAAGGCCAGCTGTAGCCTATCCGGCGATCGGCTCACTCCAACATCAGAA
>PVKH010040803.1:0-11018 GCA_004027955.1 Chaetophractus vellerosus
ACGTGGCCAAATCAAAGCCTTAATCATAATTTAATCAAGTAAAAGCAAAACCTCAGAATTTAATACAATCTAATACACTCAGAGGAACAGACCAGTTTACAAACACAATCCATTATCTATTTTTGGAATTCATAAACAATACCAAACTGGCACATAGATAAATAGGAACACACTCATGTTGGTGATAATATAAAATGGTGCATCTGCTGTGGAAAACAATTTGGAAGTTCCTCAGAAATTTAATTATCAATTAACCATATGATCCTACAATCCCACCACTAGGTATATACCAAAAGAATGAAAAGTAGGAACTCAAATAAGTATTTGCATACTGATGTTCACAGCGGCATTATTCACAATTGCCAAAAGGTGGAAGCAACCCAAGTGTCCATCAATAGATGAATGGATAAGCAAAATGCAGTATATACATACAAAGGAATATTATGCAGCTGTGAAAATGGAAGAAGTTCTGACAAATGCAACAACATGGATGAACCTTGAAGACATCATGTTGAGTGGAATAAGCCAGACGCAAAAGAACAAATACTGTATGATCTCACTGATATGAAATAATTAGAATAAGCAAATTCACAGAGTCAGAAACTAGAATACAGGTGACCAGCCCAGGGTGGGGGTAGAGAATGGGGAGTTAATGCTTAATTGGTGTAGAATTTCTATTTGGGATGATGAAAAGGCTTTGGTAATGAATGGGAGCACAACACTGTGAGTGTGATTGACACCTCTGAATTGTATATCTGAAGGTGGTTTAAAGGGGAAATTTTAGGTTGTATATATGCTACTAGAATAGAAATTTATTAAAAACAATAGGATTGTAAAACACAAACAGCAAATCCCAATGTAAACTGTGGACCATTGTTAATAGTGCAATTATAAGAATATTCTTTCATCAATTGTAACAAAAGATACTAAGTAAAGTGTTAATAATTGAGGGGTGGCATAAGGAAACTATTTTCTGCATAATTTTTCTGTAAATCAACAATCTTCTAATTTAAAAAAATATATTTAAAAAAAAGTACTATAGAATCCGGATGCTTGGAAAGAGAGCCATACAGGGTTTGAAAGCTACTTCATTTATTAAGTTAGAATTGTTGGAATTATATATAGTCTCCTTCAAAAAAAAACCATAAATCAAGATCAAGTAAAAAGCAAATTAAATGATAGTAAAACACACCAAGTTGCTTTCACAAATAATGTTAAGAACAACGAGATACTGGACAATTTTTCTTCTTTTTGATAATGTATAATGCACTTTATAATCTACATTATAATGAAAATAAATTTGAAATCTAAATTTGAAAAAAAATAGCTACCTCTTTTAAAAGTGTGAAGGCCAGATGGTTTTATAGGTATGTTTTTTTAACTTTCAAAGATCTGACCATTTTTATGCTCTCCAAATTATTCCAGAGCATAGACAAAGATAGAAAACTTATCTATTCATTTTATAAATCTGATAGCAACCCTACTGTTAAAACCCTATAACAGGGAAGCAGATGTGGCTCAAGTGATTGAACTCCCACCTACCACATGGGAGGTCCCGGGTTCGGTTCCCAGGGCCTCCTAGAGTAAATGAACAGGACAGCTGGCGTGGCGAGCTGACACAACAAGATGACATAACAAGAGGCACATGGAGGAAAACATAATGAGAGACACAACAAAAGCAGGAAGCGGAGGTGGCTCAAGCAATTAGGTACCTCCCTCCCACATGGAAGGTCCTGGATTCAGTTCCCAGTGCCTCCCAAAAGGAATACAAGCACACAATGAACAGACAGCGAGAGCAAATAACAAGAGAGTGGGGAGAAATAAATAAATGAAAGAATTATTTTAAAAAATAAATAAAACCCTATAACAGGGAGCCAGTATAGTTCAGTGGTTGAGTGTCCGCTTCCCTTGTACAAGGTCCTGGGTTCAATCCCCAGTACCTCCTATTAAAAAAAATAGCACCAGAATAAGTGAATCATAGAAACAAATTCATATACACAAAATTCAAATTCAGTAAAAAAAAAACTGTAATCAAGTAGTTTATTTAAGGAATGTAAGAATAGCAAGCACTAGGAAATACAACATTAAGGAGTAAAAAATGATTTTAATAATAAATGCCAAAAAATACTTGATGAAATTTTAAACCATACTAAACCAAAATATCTTAATATAGGAAGGCTCAAATGAATTGAACCAGAGAAAATATATCAGGAATAAATGCAAGCTCCTGCACTTGGCTCCAAATAAAACAGCAGTTCAAGTATAAGATGAATGAGATGGTAACTAAAAGGCTTGTGAGTTTCAGTTGGCAGTAAGATTAATGTGTCAACAGTGTGAAATGGCTTCCATAAAAAATTAGGCTCCATTATAGAAGAATATTTTCTAGGACAGGAAAGGTGATAATTTCAGTATGTAGCGGTTACACTCATTATTCAAATACTGACCGTCACATTTTAGTAATGTCACCTTAAGAAAATTACTTCATTTCTATGAGTGTCAGTTTCCTCATCTATAAATTAGAAATTATATTATATCCCTCCCAGGGATAAAATAAGAGTTAAATGAGATAGCACTAGGTATATAGCATTGCTCAATATATAAAACAAAACTTTTTAACCTAATTGTCCAAACATTTTTTCATTCAGCAATTTCTACTGAGTGCTTATTAGTGCCAACTACTGCTTCAGGCACTAAAAAGTAAAAACACAAGTTCTTCTATGAAGTAGAAAAAAATGTACGTCACTAATACAAGGTGGTAAGAATATGTTGATGCATGAGAAAAATACAATTAATGTAAGTTATGGTCTATAGTTAAGAGCAATACTGTAATATTCTTGCATCAAGGTCTAAAAAGGTACCATATCAATGATAAGGGTCAATAATAGAGGGTTAATGGATGTTTCTTCTTTTGGACTAAGGAAAAAATTCAAAAACATACCGAGGTGATCACTATATAACTCTGTGACAAAGTGAGAGACATTGGATATACACTTTGGATGGACTGTACAAGGCATGGGACTGTATAACACAGTGAACTATGTGGTGGATAATGCACTGTAGCTAACAATACAAATATGAGAGTGTTCCCTCATTAACTATAGCAAATGTGCAATAACAATACATGGTGTTAATAATAGGCAGAGGGTGTATGAAAAAAAATACCAAATGTAAGCTATGGATTACTATACAAAAAAGTAGTAATATGATGATGATGTTCTTTCACAATCTATAACAAATGTTCCACAACAATGCAAGGTGTTGGTGGAGGGGTGATATATGGGAATGCTGCATGTTATGCATGATTGCCTATATTTATTAAAGATGTTGTGAGCTTATATATATATGAAGGGGAAAAAAGCAAAAAATGAACAGACAAAATTCCTGGCCACATGGAGCTTACATTCTGGTAGAAAGGAAGGAAAACTTCCTTATCACTGTTCCCCCAGCAACGACTGGACAATCACCTAAACTGACCTACATGATTTAAAAAATAGGGGGGGGGATTGGAACAGATTACCTTTAAGCACCCTTTAAACTCTGAGATTCCACAAGAAAAAGACTCTATGAGTCTATGATTTGAGGTACAAATACTATAGGAATACACAGAAATGCTTTCCCAAGTTCTAATCTATCCATTAAAGCTTATAACAAGTACTAGACCGTTGCCATCCTCTCCTGTACCATTACCATGACACTGCTGCCTGCAGGCAACTCCTTTACCCTTTAATTTCACAGTTGTCCTCTCAAACACTATAATATGCTCAGCATTATATCCAAGTTCCTGATTATCTAATTTATAGTTTATCTGGGGGAAATCTCATGATTTACCTGCCTGTTAAAAGCAGCTATATTATATAGAAGAAATACCATGGAACTTCAGAAAGTGAGGACATCTGGATTCAGATTATAGTTCTGCCACTTAAGGGCTGTGTGGCCTTGGGCAAGTTGTTTTCCCTCTCCAAACCTTAATTTCCTCCTCTATAAAATTCAATTATAAAATAATTGCTAATATTTAGTGTGAGCTTACAATGTATCAGGCACTCTTACAGGTTTATTAGCTTATTTAAATCTCTCAAAAACTATGAGATAGGTACTATTACTTCCACTATATGAAGGCACCTGGATATATGCCTGCTATATGATATCTGCTCAGTATATGAATGCTGAAACGTATCCATTGCATTACTCAGTATGCTTCCAGTCATCATGGCAGCAAATAGGTACTGAAAAGAAAATGAAAAAAAAACCCTGAAATCTGTTCATTTATTAGATGCTTTGAAAAACTCTGGTGGTAAAGGAGAGTTCAGTTCTTACTAAAATTAGGGGTTTTTTTCCCCCTAGAGATTCCTTTATGCTCCTCCTGAGTGCTAGCTGCCATCTAAGATTCTGGAAGAGGTTAACTAGCAAACTTCAAAGAGTTAATTCTGTTGGTGACAGAAACCATACTCAAAAAGCCTGGCATTGGTCACTGCTGCAGGCCTGGCCAAACACATGCAACGAATTAATGGCTCTGCCCCAATGGCCTGCCTATCTCATCCAGCCCAACCTCCTCCACAGACACAACTCTTCAGAGGCTCAGACTTTCTTCTTTCCTTCCAAAAGTTCTCATTAGACACTTTGGAGTAGTCTACTATTCCATATCAAAGAGCACACTGTGGAAATGTACTCTCAAAATTGTCTGAAAGAATGAAGGGAATAGGTTAGAAATATTTTATAGTTTTTTTTCATAAGCCCGCCAGCATAAATTCATTTGTTAAATTAGCTTATTAGCCATTTTTCACTTTAGGAGACACAGTGAACATGATGCTTTGAGGCTGATATACAGCACAAGGAAGTTTCACTGAAAGTTCTGTATGTAAAGAGGTAGTATGGAACGCAATCACAAGTTAGAGAAAAGGGACAAAGAGGGGAAAAGGAAGAGAGTGCTGAAGAGACACTTTGCCTATAGCCATTCCTGATTGTTGCCTTACCTTTCTCAACTTCCGTTCTGATAGATCTAAATCCAAGCAAAAGCTAAGTGTAGAAGGAACAAACAGCCCCACAGGGCATTCAGAAAGTAATGATCCTCCAATTAGTCCTCTCTCCTGAAAGATGATAAGCACATTTAACTAAGGAACCTCACTGACCGTCTGTGCCAACAAACTGACTCAAATTGCTGTGCCTTAAAGAGTAAAAGTAGAACCTCCTCCCATGTATCCCCCATCACCTGGGGCATACATATAAGGCATATAAATGGGTTCAAGTGTTCATGGGGAATTTTCAGGGTGAGTGGAGATTCACACAATAACCAAAAGAATATCAAATTCCCATCCTGGGATCTCTGCCACATTCTCTAAAGGAACAGCAAGAATCCCCCAAGTACAGGGGCAATGGCTCATGAAGGAGTATGGCCCATTGATGGGTCCTTAATATTGATGACTGTACTTATAAACCTTTACTTCTGAAATTGAAACGTAGCCTAGTATTACAGGGTACCTCAAAGTTACCTCCTGAGAGCCTCCTTGTTGCTCAAATGTGGCCTCTCTCTAAGCCAAACTCAGCATATAAAGGCATTACCTTTCCCCCAGCGTGGGACATGACTCCTGGAGATAAGCCTCCCTGGCACCAAGGGATTACTACCAAGCATCAACTAAAATGCAACCGGAGAAAGACCTTGACCAAAAGGGGGAAGGATAAAGACAAATGAGTTTATATGGCTAAGAGACTTTAAAGTGAGTCTGGAGGTCATTCCAGAGGTAACGCTTATACACATCTCAGCAGGATCTCATTGACTCCAAAGTAAATACTATTGCAAATAGCAGGGCTCCTGAGGGCTCTAGAGACATCCAGACACTACAGTCAGAGCAGATAACTCAGGAGTTTGGTGCCTTGCCAGTGGACCCTACTTTGGAATTTATGCTCCCCAGTGTGACAGAGTGGGATTCAGTTGTGGTTTCCCTACACATGGCTCTTCTGACCCTTCTATTTGAACCTATAATTAGTACTAGAGTTGATAAGTGTATGTCCAAGAGACTTAAATCTTTGGGCTGTCCTTGCACCATCTGGGCCCTGAATCTCAATGGAGTTGCAACACCTACTCTCCAGTTCATTGGACTCACCCAGGGCAACTAACATACCAAGGAACCGAAAGAGTCTGTAACTGCAAGCAAGAGAGTCCCATTCCTCTGCCCTATGGGATCGAAGGCCCCTCTCAATTAGAGGCAGAGTGGGCATCACCATCCCAGAATCCTCAGGATTGGGGAATGAACAATAGACTAAAGTAGACTTATTGTTCTTCTACTATAGATTTATTGTGATTCTAGCAATGGAAGAACCTATATCATTGATGTGGAAGCAGTGGCCATTGGAGGTTCTGAGGGCAGGAAGAGGGAAAAACAGGTGTAATATGGGAGCATTTTCAGGACTTGGGAATAGTCCTGAATGACACTGCAATGACAGATACAGGCCATTATATATCTTTCCATAACCTACAAAATTGTGTGGGAGTGTAAACTACAATATAAACTATAATTCATGCTTAGTGGCAAGGTTCCAAAATGTGTTCATCAATTATAATGAATGTACCACACTAATGAAGGATGTTGTTAATGTGGGAAAATGTGGGAGGAGTAGGAAGCGGGGCAACTGGGAATCCTCTATAATTTTTATGTAACATTTATGTAATCTAAGTATCTTTTAAAATATATAGAGAGAAGCAGATGTAGCTCAAGCGATTGGGCTCCCATCTACCATATGGGAGGCCCAGGTTCGATTCCCGGGACCTGCTGGTGAAGGCAAGCTGGCCCATGCTGGTGAAGAGCTGATGGCCCGCGCCCATGGGGAGCTGACGGCCTGTGCCAGTGGGGAGCTAGTGCAGCAAGATGACGCAACAAAGGGAGACAAGCAGACACAGAAAAATGTGCAGCAAATGGACAGAGAGAGTAGACAGTGAGCACAAGCAGCAAGGGGAGGGGGATAAATAAATAAAAATAAATCTTTAAAAAATAATAATAAAATATATTTTTTTTTAAAAAGTGAAAGAAGAGACATGATTCCCAGGATGAGCCTCCCTGGCACAGAGGGATTATTACCAAGTGCCAACTAGCGATGCATTTGGAAAAATACCTTGACTAAAAGGGAGAAATATTAAATGCAAATTAGTTTTTATGGCTAATAGATTTCAAAGTGAGTCAAGAGATCATTCCAGAGGTTATGCTTACACACATCTCAAGAGGATCTCACTGACTGCCACAGTAAACAGTGCTTCAATCAGGGGGACTCCTAAGGGCTCTAGAGACAACGGACACTATAGGCAGGTCTGATAACCCCAGGAATTCAGTGTCTTCCGTGGGCCTTACCTTGGAATATATGATAACCCATCTCCCCAATGTATCAGAGTTGGACCTGATTTATAATTTTCCTATACATGGTTCTTACGCCCCTTTTATTGGAACCTATAATTAGCATTATACCTGTTAAATATGTGATTCAGAGACAAATCATACAGCTGTTCATATGCCAGTTAAGCCCTGAATCTCAGCAGTGTTGCAGCCAACACCTACTCTCTAATTCATTGGACTTGTCCAGGACAACTAAGGAAAGGATGATGATGGACAATGCCCATCCTAAAAAATAGAGAGTATCTACAACTGCAAGTAAGACAGTTTCATCCATCTGCCCCATGTGATTGAAGCCTCCTTTCAATGAGAAGCACAGTGGGCATCACCATCCCAAAATCCTCAAGACTGAGGAATGAACAATCACAAGGGGAGAATGCAACTATGAACCAAAGTAGATTTACCATTATTCAAGTAATGGAAGAACTTGTAGCATTGATATAAAGGCAGTGGTCACCAGAGGTTCTGAGAGGAGGAAGAGGAAAGAATAGGTGTAACGTGGGGCACTTTGGGGACATTGGAATTGTTCTGCATGACATTGCAGTGACGGACACAGGACATTATACATTTTGTCAAAAACCTATAAAATTGTGCAGTGCAAAGTGTAAACCATAATGTAAACTATAGACTGTGGTTAATAGCAATGCTTCAACATGTGTTCATCAATAGTAACAAATGTACTACACTAATGAAAGATGTTGTTAATGGGGAAAAGTGTGGAAGGGGTAAGGGGTGGGGAATATAGGAATCCCCTACATGTTTGGTATAACATTTATGTAATCTAAAGCTTCTTTAAATTTTTTTTAATTTAAAGGATTAAAATAAGAGCTAAATTTGTTTCTTCTCCCATATCAGCGCACTATAAAAATGCCAAACTACTGTTTTCTTTATCCAATATTATTTGGCTGAGCTCCAACAATGGTAAATCTATAGCCCCACTTCGCTTCCTGTCCCAGATTTTCAGTAATGGGCTACATTCTTCAGAGGCATTCTTTCTTAGGAAAATGTTCTCTGGATACTATGGTTTTCCTCCCTGACTCATCACGCCTTCACCTTCTCCTTCCGATTTATCTTCCTTTCAGTGGTCTACAAACTATGTGCATATATCTTAATAGTATACTATATAAATATACTGAGGTATATTTATTTATTTTATTTTTTAAATAAGAAAAACTAATTCCTACTTAAATTTAATATACAGATTGATACTCTTGGTCCATATGACAAATATGAATGTGTCATATCCTATAGAGAAGTATCCTAAAAGAAGAGGGAAGATTGGTTATGGATAATATTATCCAGTTTTGAACTAAATTAACCGTGAACAAATCCTATATGGTTTCTAAAGATCTTTTCAAACAAACCACATTTTGAGGAAATATTAATAATGTAAGCCTTAGTGACAACAAGACTATGTATGGCCAACTACATACTTGTACTACCACTAATAGCTCTTAGTTGGCCACATAGAAACAATGATGATCTAAGCAGACCTGTCAAGAAATATGCCAAGATTTTTTTTAATTATCAAGAAGAAAATCTGAAGTATAGATTTATATCTAGTATCATTAACAGTGTACCTTACCCTGTTGTGCTTTGAGACGTTAAATATTAATAATACGAAGACATTATAATCAGTAAGACATTTTAAAACTAAGCATAGAGATATAAACTTAAATTGTTGCAATTTTTCCAATAATGTTTAAAATCATATAATACTCAATCCAGTATTTCACAAAATTTCAATGAACTTAATGTTAAATGTTTAGAAACCTCTTCTGAAGTTCCTTAATTATAAAAACCAAAAAGCCACATGCAATTGGAAAAGCTCTTGTTCTTCCAGCTGCTAAAAAAATGCCTGAAATAATATACAGAAAACAATAGGGCAACAAATTTAAATAAATCCCCTTGTTAGAAATCAGAGCTGCCACAATGCACAATTTGGGGGTAACCTTTTACATAGAATGTAATATGAATGATGTCCTCTGGATTGTGCAGTGGGGACTGGTGTAAGTAATGTTGGAAGCCATATTGAACACATGGCTAAAGATTTGCAAAAAAGAAACTATATACCATGTTTCCTTTTCAGATGAATTAAGGCACATATTTTTTAACATATTTTTGAACATCATCTTATGATGTTTGAAAGGCACAGTGCTACTTTTTGAGTATGCCACTAAAATATTCTTCAAATAAGATATAATCTCAACAGTAAATTACTTTTTTAAATAAAAGTAAGTTTTTAGGAAAAAGCTGAGTAAGTATAACCACTGGTGAAATAACTTTCCTGGTTGACAGAAGGGAAAAAATTAGGATATGATTACAGAGATAGAACCATGGACTTCACCAACTACATCATTCATAGCCAAGCAACTGCAGGAAAATGTTGATGACTGGTGCTTCACAATGATGCACTTTTACTTTTAAAAATAGACTTGCAAAATATAGTAAAATCTTTACAATGCTTTGAAATGAGATAGGGAGTAACCATGAGAATTTTTTCCACTAAACTAAAGTTTCCAAACTTAAGGATAAGTACAAAAATACTAGTGTATCAAATGTGCTGACCTTTTGTGTGATGACAAGTAGCTAAGAGTTATGTGTTATCAAGGAAAGAGAAAGAGAGAGAGAAGATAGGGTAATAATGAAAGATTAGATAGATAGGTAGGTAGATAGATTCAGAAAGATATTAGAAACATACAATATACATATACATGCATATATATATATATAATCTATTTCTTCAAGGTAAAGTAGATATTTTATCAAATGAGAAAGTTTTTAAAAACAGACTCATGCTATGAAAAAGTATTTTTGAAAACATATGTTTGGAAATTATTCCATCACAGTGAAGTTTTGTTACCAAAAAGTCTGTCTATCACCTCCAAAATCTGTTTTTCTGTTTTAAAAATTGGAAATAAAACATTCTAACCTCTTTAATGATGTCCCAAAGTGTTTTGATGGGTTTTAAGCCCATTCATTAAAAATATGAAAATGCTATACTCTCCATTTTGTTGGCAAAAACAACTGATTGCCAGCAAGGAAAATAGAGTTTTACTAGCCAAAATTTGAGAAAATTCTTTGCATATTATGCATATGAGATTGAAAAATTACTATCACAATTTAACAAGGGCAATCAACAATATACTTCTTCCATTTGGATCTATTTTCTTTCTGAGGTATCATTTTCAGCTGTGGCAGCATTAAAATCATATATCAAAGTACACGGAACTTACAAGCAGACATTTAAATCACCTCATCACAAAGGGCTCAACCAAGATTGAAAAAATGAAAAACCATATTCATTATAGAGTTTGGGGACCACAGTTAGTTTTAAAATATGATTTGTTTCATCTTTACCTTTTTTTAATATATACTTATGAATGTTTTAAAACATATTAGCACAATAGTACTTGTCTATAATTTATAAATAAAAATACACATGTGGGGGCCGGCTCGATAGCCCAGTGGATAGGGCGTCGGCATACCACATGGGAGGCCCCGGGTTCGATTCCCGGGGACCTCTCCTAGCGGGCAGACCGCCTTGAGAATGGCAAGCCGCCATGGGCGGGCCGGAGCCGCCGTGGGCAGGGCAAGAAGCTGCCACGGACATGGCAAGAGCCGCCACGGGCAGGGCAGGTC
>PVKH010040804.1:0-11018 GCA_004027955.1 Chaetophractus vellerosus
TTAGAGTGAAGGGCTGTCTCATCCAACCTTTGAAAGTGGCCATCCTTTTTTCCAGGCCCAGATAACACTAGCACAAATTTTATTACTAAGGAGTATATGTTTCAAAAGGGAGATTTCACTGCAGTTTTACTCTCAGCATTTGTCTTATGAGAAACCCATCTCTGGCTATTGGGGTCTCTGGGTCTCACTGCTCAAGGGCCTCTCCCACTGAAGGGTACAGAGTGCTCTCAAAAAACTGCAATGCCAAGCATGTCTGTGACTTTAGTGACCGACAAAAGAATACTGGTGAGCCCAATCCTTTGGGGGTAGAGAAAATAATATGGGAATGACCAAAAAAGAGCCTTTCTGCCCTTGTGTTAGCTTTCCATGACTTGTCTGATTTGAGACAATTTGTATGTGTGCAGATAGATGCCAGCCCAGAGGCAGTTCTGAGACACTGAGCCTTTAGGATGAACGTGGAGAAACATCCCATAGCAAAAGAACCATCTTGTTGGGCAACGTCTTCCCGTGGGACTCTGTGGCACCTTTGGTTTTCTGATTTTTCAAAAATCCACCTTTATCCTGAAATCTCTGAAGTGCTTATCAATTATGGAATTTTCAGTAAAAAGCAAAGCTTTTAGACATGCGAGAATGACTGCCCAGTGTCAATTCTTGCTCCTTCTTTAGTAACAACTCTGGGCAATGTGCCCAGCTTACAAAACAAAACCAAGAAACCTACACTGTGTGCCTCTTGTACAGATTGGGTGTCACTGAATATGAGGGTGAGCCTTGGGGTGCGGCCTCTTGGAAGGCACAGCTGCCTCTTTCCTTGTCCATTCCCTTCGTCCCACTGAAATAGAGTCCCCAGGGCTGAAGGCCCAGCAGTCATCTGGGTCTCCTGAGTTTAGCCATGGGAACCACCTACCTAGAAGGGGGTGGGAGGCAGAAAATCTGAAGGAGCCTGGGGCACTGATGACCTTTGGGGCCACAATAGCAGCCAGGGACAGCTCCCTCCTTCTTTTACTTGAGAGAATAAACCCCTAATTTTAAGTCACTGTCATCAGCCCCTGCTGTAGTAGCAGGAGGCAGCCCTGACAGATGCTATATGAATGTCTTGTTAACAGTGCTCTAAGTTGCTGACTGAACTGAGGAAAATAGAAAGGATAATAGTGCCCTCTCTCCTTTCCCCAATCCAGACAGTTATCTGTTGTTTTGTGTGTTTTTCCCCCATATTGACATGGAAATAACGTTAGCCAGAACCTTTGATTGGAGGTGCAGGGGAACCTTTCAGCCCTACCCTCAAATTGGAGGGAGCCTCATATTTTCGCAGCTGGTCAGTGACCACCATGTGTAGGACAGCAGAGTGAGGTCCGATCATAAATGCTGATTCTAACGAGAATTCACTAGCCCACCATCCTTCCCCAGCCCCTCAACGAGTTAGATCAGAAGTTAGAGGATACACAATTGAATAATGTTCCTTTTGTTTTTATTCTATTTATAAAAGTGATATAAAAACTCATTAGAATAACCAGAAAAATCTACAGATACAGATAATTGAGGAACATTAAAAGTACCAGTACATCCAGAGACAATTACTTTTACAAGTGGAGCTGACTTACTAAATCTTATTCCTGATCCTTTTAGATACATATATACATATATATGCATTTATTATTAAATGGAATCATATTGTAGACACACTTATGCAATTGATAATTCCAAGCCCTTTACAGTGCATTGCAACATCTTGTCATTTCAATGGAAAAAGGGTGGTCTCTCTACCCAGCTCCATCCAGGTACTGGAACTAGGACTGTCCTCCCACACCACCACCTCCCTCCCTGATTATAGAAGGGCTTGCGAGGTGGCAACACTTAAGGGATGACCTTGAGGCCAGAACAGCCAAAGCCATTCTCTGTGCTGGTTGGCTTGGCTGGGGAAGTGGTAGGCTGGCTGGCTGCCCCTTGGGGTGCAGACTATCCTGGCTGATACCCTCCATCCTGTGTGGTTTCCCCACTCCAACCTCCAGCTTTCCCAAGATCATATCTTTCCACTCCTCCCCAGGCCTTTGCTCCCATCTAGTGTAGGGAATGGACTGTGGTGCTGGCACATGCCTCTCTCACTCATTTCTTTTCAGTCTTTTGATGTTACAAACAAATTTCTCTATTTGTGTGGGGCCTTTCATTTTGGTTCCCCCAAAATGGAACATAAATTGCCATCTATAGCAGCCCGAACAACCAAAACTCTCCTTAGGCCTAGTGTATGCTCCTGACCCGGGGGAGTGCCACAGGCCAATAAGTAGGAAAGGGCTGATTTGAAACTGCTGTGGATCAGATACAGAACAGGGTCCTGTGGTGTGACTCTACCACTTTCCATATCTCATTGCTATGACCTCAGAAACGTTAGGTTAAAGGAGCCAAGTATATTAGGTAATTGGTTTGCCATGGACTCAAACCAACTGTTTTCTCCTTCAGACTGCTGAGGGGCAGATAATAACATTATTACCCAACCCTTTGTATGCCCATGTGGAGTCTCCAACAAGTAAAACCTTCTGAACCTAGGAAATAGTAGCAGAATGTTTCTTCATCATTTTCATACAAGGGAGAGAAGAAGAATTCTTTTCAACAATAATAATGGGTAAGATTTGCCAAGCACTGATATTCCTGTGCCAGGCTGTATTCTAAGAGTTTTTCATATATTATCTCATTTAATCCTCACAAAAACCCCATGAGGTAGATACTATTATTATTCCCATTTTACTCATGAGGCCAGAGAGGTTAGCTAACTTGACCAGGGTCACACAGCTAGTAGGTGGTGAACTTTGGAATTGAACCCAGCTATTGCTCTCTAGAGCCCACTCTCTACACACACTGCAGCCTCCCAAGGAGGGGTCAGAACAGCCTCTTAGTCATTCATTTCCAAAGTTCAGGTGATTTGTCTTTTAAAATGTCACCAGCTCTTTCAGATTAAATTCCTATACTTTTGTATTTTTTTGTTTGTTTTTTGAGGTACTGGGGCCGAGGATTGAACTCCGGACCTCATATGTAAGAAGTCAGTGCTCAACCACTGAGCCACTTGGCTCCCCTGAGTTGATTTTTTTTCATTTCATTTGCTTGTTGTTTGTTTTTGTGTTTTCAGGAGGCACCAGGAACCAAACCAGGGACCTGCCATGTGGAAAGCAGGAGCTCAACCACTTAAGCCACATCCGCTCCCAAATTCCTATACTTTTGGCCTGTTTGAAGAAGTAGAAGTTAACAGATATGGGGATTCCAAACTTTGGCCTCATATGGGCTCAAATCAAAACTTTTAAAACAGAGTTGAGGAAAGTCACAGGAAAGGACCTACTGGGAAATGGGGTACACAGCTCAGGAAAAAACCTGATGAGACTTATTCTAAAAGTGAAGCTCCAGGTTTGAACTAGTTCTGGTATAAAATGTCAAAATCTTAGCCAAGTTACAATTGAAGAAATACAGTGGGAGGACTTGCAAAGTTGGGTATCAAGACTTATAAAGTAGCAGTAACTAAGAAAGTGTGTATTGGGGAAAAGATGGGAAAATAGACTAATGGATAGAAAGGAGATCTCTGAAACAAGCTCATGGGTATATGGACCCTTGGCTTATAATGAAGGAAGCCCTATAGAGTTCTGGGGAAAGAACTATCTCTTTAATAAATGGTTTTGGGGAGCAGGGGGAGGAAATGAAGCCTGACCTCTACTTTATACCATACACAAAAAATACTTGCAGGAGAGCTTTAGATCTAATTAGGACAAGCAATTGAGGAGATACTCCATAAGAATACCTCAGGTTAGGAAAGATTTCTTAAACAGGTTACAGAAATATTGGTAAATTAGACATGAAAAATTAAGAACTTCTTATCAAAAGATATCCTTCCAAAAGCAAAAGGGCAAACATCAGAGTAGAAGATATTTACAACATACATCTAGAATGAAGAACTCCTACAAATTAATAAGAAAAAGACAACCATAGAAAGATGGGCAAGAGACTTGAATAAGCACTTCACAGAAGAAGTAATCCAAATGACTGATAAATACATGAAGAGGTATTCAGCCTCATCAGAAATCTAACAAATGTGAAATAAAACTACAATGTGACTAATCAAATCAAGCCTTTGGACTCAACTTCCAATTTATAGGAAATACAAGAGAGGGACAGTTGAGACACTACAAGGAACTATCTGGTAAATGTTCAATGTGAGACTTCTTCAAGACAAATGGCCCGGTCTTTTTGAAAAAGCCAACTATATTAATCAGCGAAAGGGGTGCTGATGTAAAGTATCAGAAGTCTGTTGGCTTTATAAAGGGTATTTATTTGGGGTAGAAGCTTACAATCACAAGGCCATAAAAGAGTAAGTTAGTTCCCTCACCAAAGTCTGTTGCCATATGTTGCAGCAAGATGGCTGCCAGTCTCTGTGAGTGTTCAGCCTTCCTCTCCCTCCTAAGGCTCCATGGTCCCAGCTTCTTCTGATCTCAGCTGTAGGCTGGAGGGCTCATCTCTCTACCCAGAGCTTGTTTCTGCCCTGGCTCAGCTACAGCTGTAGGCTATCAAGCTCATTTCTCTTCCCAGGGCCTCTGTAGTCTAATGAGCTGTCTTTCTTCCTCTGTGTTCTTCTTCTCTGTGTGTTTACTTCCGTGTGAGCGTCTGTTTTATCCCCAAAGGGCCTGGGACTCGATGCTGAGTCACACTCTAATGATGTGGTTGCATCACAGCCCTAATCTTAGCATAATTTAATTAGACATCTCAGCTGAATCTAATACAATCAAAGGGTTATCACACCAGAGGAACCCACCAGTTTACAAACATAATCCATATTTCTTTTTGGAATTCATAAATAATATCAAACTGCTATACCAACATCACAAAAAAATAAATAAATAAAGCAAACGACATTAAAAAAGAAGAGAGACTAAACTATATATAAAGATTAATAATAACCAAATGCAGTGCATAAACTTTGAGATGATCTTGACATCAAAAAACTAACTATAAAAGACATTTTCAGGTTGATGGGGGAAATTTGAAGATGGACCAAATATTGCATGATATTAAGGAATTGTTAACTTTCTTGGTTATTGTGATTAAATAGTAGAATAACCCTCTTGGGAGAGTCATGCTGAAGTATTTCAGAGTGAAGGGTCATCATGACTGCATTTTCACATTATTCACACACACACACACACAATCATATACCAGTGTACACCCACCAGAAGAGCTAAACTCACAAAGACTAACACTACCAAGTGTTGCAGAGATGTGATGTACTAAGAACTCTCAAACACAGCTGATGGGAGTGTAAATCAATGGAATCTCTGTGGAATCATCTAGTAAAGCTGAAGGAATATGTCTTATTATCTGGCATTCTACTCCATGGTATATACCCAACTAAAATGTGTGTGAGAATGCTCAGAGCGATTTACTTATAATATTCCCAAACTTGTAACAAGTCAAATGGCCACAATTAAGTGGGTTTAAAAAAAAACTTGATTACCCATACAATAAAATAATATTCAAGACACAATGAAATAGCTACAGCTATATAATTGAATCTCACAAGCATTTAGTTGGTGAAAGAAGTCATACATAAAAGAACACTCACTGTATAGACCAATTTCTATAAACTCCAGTAACAGGCAAAATCAAACAATAGTGTGCATGGATGCATATTTCTGTAGTAAATTTTTAAAGAAGAGCAAAGTTGTGAATGACAATAAAGTAGGGATATTGGTTACCTTTAAAAGGGGGAATTGTGATTGAGAAGGGATATGCAGAGAAGCTGCTAGGGGGATGGTAGTGTTCTATTTCTTAACCTGATAACTATTTCTTAAACTGATTTTTACTTTCTAAAAATTCATTAAACAGTATAGTATGTTTAATATACTTTGCTACATGTGTGGAATAGTTCACAATAAAGAGGTTTAAAATAAATATCAAAATCTGCCTACAGAATTACAAATCTAGTATGGTTAAAGCAGCATGGTACTGGCACTAGGACAGATACAGAGACCAGTAAAATCAAATTGATAGGTCAGAAATAGAACCTCACATCTAAGGCCGATTAATTTTTGACAAGGGTGCCAAATTTACTCAAGGGTTAAACAATAGTCTCTTCAACAAATGGTGCTGGAAAACTGGATGTCTATATGCAAAGGAATGAAGGGGACTCCTATCTCACACCAGAAACAAAAATTAACTCAAAATAGATTTTAATAGATTTAATAGATCTTATATTCTAAATATAAGAACCAGGACTAAAAAATTCCTAGAGGAAAACAGGGAAATATCTTCAGGACTTTGTATTAGGCAATGGTCTCTTAGACTTTAAGGCAAAAGCATGAGCAACAACAACATCCAAAATAGGTAAATAGGACCCAGTGAAAGGAATTCATCATGAAAGTAAAAAGACAACCTATAGAATGGGAGAAAATATTTGGAAACCACAAAAATGAAAAGGGTTTAATATCCAGAATTTATAAAGAAATTCTACAACTCAACAACAAAAAGATGGACAAATCAACAAATAGGCAAAAGACTTGCATGGACATTTCTCCAAAGAAGATACATGTGGTGTTTTAGAGCTATGAACCCCAGAAAACCATGTTCTTAAACTTAATCCATTCTTGTGGGTGTGAACTCTTATAAATAAGACATATTGATTAGGATACTTCAGTTAAGGTGAGGACCAGCTGAATCAGAATGGTTCATAATCCTTTTATTGAAGTATAGGATTTACCTTATAGAGAAGGCCACACTGAGAGAGAAAGCCTCACAGAGGGAGCAGCCAGAAATTGGAAGTTAACAGAGGTGGAAGAGTAGGTCATGAGACAGAAAAGCAAAGGACCAAGGATTGCCAGCAGCCATCCCCAGAATGCCACAGTCTTCTGGCAGAAAGCATAGCCTTCTGGCAGATTTCTCCAAGCCTCAGAAACATGAGCCAATAAATTCCCATTTAACCTAACCCATTGCATGATATTTGTTTTAGTGGCCAGAAAACTAAAACAATATACAAGTGGCCAGGAAGCACTTGAAAAGATGCTCAACATTTTTAGCCATTAGGGAAATGCAAATCAAAATCACAATGAGATACCATTTCAGAACCATGTAGGGTGGTATATGGGAACTCTGTATTTTATGTATTTTATTACTAAAAAAATTTACAAGTGTTGGAGAGGATGTGGAGAAACGGGAACATTCATCCATTTTTGGTGGGAATGTAAAATGGCACAGCCACTATGGAAAATAGTTTGGCATTTCCTCAGAAAACTAAATATAGAATTAGCATATGACCCCGCAATCCCATTTCTAGGTATATACCCCAAAGAATTAAAAACAGGAACTCGAACAGATTTCTGCACACCAATGTTCACAGCAGCATTATTCACAATTGCCAAAAGGTGGTAGCAACCCCTGTGTCCATCAGCCAATCAATGGGTAAACAAAGTGTGGTATAGATACACAATGGAGTATCATTCAGCCATAAAAAGGAATGATGTTTTGATACATGCAACAACATGAATGAAACTTGAAGACATCATATTGAGTGAAATGAGCCGACAGAAAAGGACAAATATTGTATGATCTCACTGATATGAAACAGTTAGGATAATCAAACTCATAGGGTCAGAATCTAGAATATAGATTACCAGGGGCTGGGCTGGGGGTAGGCAATGGATAGCTAATGATTAAATTGCACAGAGTTTCTATTTGGTTGGTTGTAAAGTCTTGGTAATGGATTGTGGTGATGGTAGCACAACATTGTGAAAGTAATTAACAGCACTGAATTGTATATGTGACTGTGGTTAAAAAGGGGAAATTAGAGGTTGCATAAATGTTACTAGAATAAAAATTGAAAAAAAAAAAACAAAAGACATAGGCATGTACAACACAATGAACTTTATTACAAACAATGGATTATAGTTAATAGTGCAATTATAAAAATGTTCTTTCATGAATTGTAACAAATGTACCATACTAATGCAAGGTGTTAACAATAGGATGGGGGAGACAAGCAGACACAGAGGAAACATGCAGTGAATGGACAAAGAGAAAGCAGACAGGGAGCACAAGCAGCAAGGGGGGGTGATAAATAAATCTTTTAAAATAAGAAAAAAAATCAATAGGATGGTATATGGGAACTCTGTATTTTATGTATTTTATACATGATTTTTCTATAAACCTACAACTTCTCTAATAAAAAATCCCAATGAGATGCCATTTCACACCCACTACAATGGCTATTACTAAAAAAAATTACAAGTGTTAGAAAGGATGTGAAGAAATAAGAATACTCATTCATTGTTGGGAATGTAAAATGGTATAGTCATTGTGGAAAACAGTTTGGCAGTTTCTCAGAAAGTTAAGCATGGAATTACCATACGACCCAGCAGTCCCACTTAGGTATACACTCAAAAGAATTGAAAACAGGGAGTTGACCAGATATTTGCACACTGATGTTCATAGTGGCAAAATTCACAATTGCCAAAAGGTAGGAGCAACCCAATTGTCTATTAACATCTATGAATGAATAAGCAAAATGTGGTAAAAACATACAATGGAATATCATGCAGCCATGAAAAGGAACAGAGTTCTGATACATGCAACAACATGGATAAACTTTGAAGACATCATGTTGAGTGAAATAAGCCAGGCACAAAAAGAGAAATATTATGTTATTTCACTGATATGAAATAATCAGAACAAGCAAGTTCACAGAAGTCAGAAACTAGAATACAGGTTACCAGGGGCCAGAGTGGAGGCATGAAATGGGGGGGATAATATTTCTACAGAATTTTTGTTGGGGGTAATAGAAAAGTGTTGGTAGTAGATAATGGTGACAGTAGCAGAACATTGTAAGTCTAACTACCACTGAATGATATCTCTGAGTGGAGTTAAAGGGAAAATTTTAGTTTGTATATAAGTTATTAAAATTAAAATGTAAAAAAGTCCTCCAACTCTGGGGAAGAAATGGTATTATTAGGAAAACTGAAAAAAATTGGAATATGCCTTTTATCAACATAAAATGTCTTGAACTTGATAGTTGTACTTAAGATGGTTACATAGTGAGTATCTTTGTTCTCAGGAAATATACCTGGAAGTGATAAGTGTTAGAGGAACATAATGTATACAACATACTCCCAAAATGTTTAGATAGATAGATAGATGATAGATGATAGATAGATAGATAGATAGATAGATAGATAGATAGATAGATAGATATAATAAATGTTTCAACAATGCCAAAATTTGTTAGTATCTGGGTGAGGGGGGTACATTGGAGTTCCATGTATTGTTGGGGGTTTTCTTGTTTTGTTTTGTTTTGTTCTGTAACTTTCCTGTAAGTTTAAAGTTATTTCAAAATTCAAAAAAAATATTTTAAAATCTCCCTGTAGAAAAAAAAAATTCTGGCCTGAAATCCCTCAGTGTTATCAGGCTGGACTATTTCCCACCATCTTTGCCTGGGGCAGATGATCTCTGAAATAAAACAACTGGTTTTGAGGGCTCTTTCAGGGGAAAGCTTTTCTACATTTCCACTGGCCTGGCTGCAGAGGGTTTGGTTAGTTGCCTCCAGATTTTGAACTTTGGTGTCCATGAAATAAACTAAACTTTATTTCTTTTTAGAATTTGCCCAGCCTGCCAGATAGGTCAATTCTCATTCCTTCAGCCTCTAAGCTCTGTGAGGGAACATGAAAATATCCCATATTTTTTATACCCAGGGCCCAGACTACAAGGCAGAACATAGAGCACCTTACAAAATCTTGGGGTAAGGGAGCTCAAAGCACTGTGGGCCCTGTCTTGACATTGTCACAGGGATGGGGTGATGGCTCAGGGTCCGGGACAAGATAACAGATCTGGACCTCAAACCTGGGCCAGACACGCCATCTAGGGCTCCTAGCAGGTAAGCTTCTTCCATATTTCTTGTTCACCTAGAGCTTTACCTAATTTTTAAATTCATCAGTATGGAATGCTCTCAGCTGTGATGGATAGAAACCAAAAGAACCGTGACTTAAACAAGGTGGGATTTGATTTTCTCTCATTTAACAATGAATCTCGAGGTAGGTGTTTGCTGGTATTGGCTCCAGTGGTATAAGGCTGTGAGGGCCAAGACCTGTGTGATTTCTTGGGCTCACCTTCATGATCCCTAATCAGAACTAGCATGAGGATATATGATGCCTTTGTGCTAAGTACAAAACGGTGCCCTTCTTAGCAGACGAAGTACATAAAAGGACTCCCACCCAAACCCATAAAAAATTTACTAAAATACACACTCGCACATTCATTCCAGCAAAAATTAGGGTAGACAGCTATTGGGTAGGCAGTCAGCAGTTGCTACCATAATCTCCAAAGTTTTTACTAAAAGGACATCTCAAAGAAACTTCAAGAGTTTTTCACATAGTACCGAAATCTGAAATTTACAAAACCTCGGACCTGATCACCCTGGCAAGACACACTAATTGCTGGTAATTAAATAGTTAGACATCCGTCTAGTGACAAAACCCAGGCAAAGCATCCCACAGGCTTGGAGGTAAAAATGGATAAAAGTAAATAAATTAAAAAGTAAATAAATAAATAACTAGATCTTTATATATATACATATATATAAACATTTAAAATACTTTCAGAACATAATTTCCCCCTCTTAATCTGCTTTCCTTTTCTTTTTACCTCCTTTTCCAGCTCTTACTCCTTTTCTCCTTTCTTTCTTCCAAAGGCCGAAGCCAGAAAGGAAGGGATAGGAAGTATTATCAGAGTTGGGAATCATCAGTGCTGGTAGGAACAATCATTTCAGTTCCGTTGCCAATTGACACTTCAAATCCTGAATTTAAAAACAAACAAAGAAACTCACTCTAGAGAAAACCAAACATTTAAGCACATTTTCATAGTATCACCTTGGCAGTGTACAGAATCTTTGCGGTCCTCTATGGTGAAGGCCCCCTGGGCTGATTGTGTCATATCTGCTGAGGAGGGAACACATCCACCTGGAGGCAAATAGGAGAGGGACAGATAAAAGACATGGCAAAGGACAGAGT
>PVKH010040805.1:0-11044 GCA_004027955.1 Chaetophractus vellerosus
GTGAACATCTCTCTATGTGTTTATTGGCCATTTGCCTCTTTTCCTTTGTGAATTTCCTATTCCTACCTTTTGCCTTTTTTTTTCAAGGAAAAAAAATTATTCAGGAATAGGAAGGGTACTTGTTCCATCCTCAAGAACAAGTCTGAACAAAATTGTACCTCTTTAAACATCACAGGAGGGCACATTTGCCGGCAGAATGAATGTGCTTCGAAATCCCTCTTTTTAGCAGCGAGTTTCCAGGATGTTTTCTTGTTTTCAACATGTGAGTCATTAGCATCATGGCAGCTGAAATAATCAGTGCCAAGAAGCTTATCGGTTTTCTTCCAGCTCCTAAATCTAAAACAACAAAGAAAAAAGGCAAGTTATCTGGCATGGGAAGTACAAATTTACATTCCCACAGGCAACCAAAGCAAAGTTCAGCTTAAACATTCTCCCTGGCACCGAGCGAACTGTCTACAGACAGGAGGTCGCCAAGGTCCTTGGGGCTTTCTCCCTCCACTTTGAAGCCCGATATTACCCACAAAGGAAATTGTGCAAGATCAAGAGAGTAATGGTTTTATATCCCCCCCACCCAGAGAACAAACATCAGAAACATCCCTCCCAAAAGTTCAACTATTTATTTCAATAACATTTTATGCCACTTAGAAAACCAAGCGATAAGGTTCATTTTTATTTTTTTTAATTCCATAATTGAAAAGGGGGAAATAACATAGTTGCATTGATTTTGGCAGCAAGAGCAAAGTCTAATTTGATTCAGCCACAGGTGCTAACGTTTGGGAGACTGAGAGAAAACAGCTGCATCTCAAATCACTGCAAACTCGGAGAACTCAGGAAAGTTCTTAATGATAATAATGACAACAACAGTAACAGCCCTTAAGGGAACGGCAACACCTTCAAGGCAACAAGTTCGATTTCTGCCCCGAGAAGGCAAAACTTCCAAATCATAGTTCACCTCTTTTGTCACTCTTTGATGCATCTCAGACCAAGATTCTGATGACCTCAGTGAGTCTTGGTCTCCATCCTTACGACATCATCGTCCTCACTGACGAAAGTCCTTTGGGCACCCTCTCCATGCAAGATTCTTGGAGAAGTAAGTCAAGGAGAATTTCTCTCACTTTGTGAAAGAAGAGACGGGGGGACAGTGTCGTGTGACTTGGCCACAGTGGGCCAGCACTTAGGTTAGAGAGGTGGAAGGAGACACACTTGAGCATTAGAACACTTTTGGTTGTAAGCAATGAAAACCCGACTCAAGGCTGCAAGAGAAAGAGCCTGGCCTTAGGTGCTTCCCAGAGCTCAGGACAGGAATGCAGAGAGATACTTTGGCGCAAATTAGCATGATCTGGTTCTCCCATCCAAGCGCCTTCCCCTGCACCTGCGCTGTTCTTCTCTTTCCCAACTGATCAGCATCTTCCCTCCAACCACGTGGCAGAAAACATGGCACCTCCACCACCACAGTCACCATCACCCACGGCACCTGGATCTGCGAATTACAGGCCAGCCACCCAGATCCCAAATTCTGCAGAAAGGCTCCGATTGGCCTAGCGTGGACAGGTGCCCTCCTCTGTGGGCCCATCCTGGGTTAGATGTCCAGTTGGGGTTGGGGGAGTGTCTGGTCTTGGAGCCATGGGAACTGAAGGGGTTGGAGCAATTCCTAGATATTTCTCTAATGTGCCTGACAACGTGCCATGGAACGTCTGAATTGAAAGTGCCTGGAGCACTCACTCATACACTCAGCCAACATTTGTTAAGTGCCTTCGAAGCATCAGGCCCTGTGCCAGGAGGAATAAATGTAAGGAAGAGTAGACTCAGCACCCTGCCTTCGAGGAGTTTGCCATCTTTGGGGGAGAGGGCATAGCCAGGTGAAAGATAACTGCAGTATATCATCATGATGGAAATACGCCCAGAATGTTGTGGGAATCCAGCAGGATAAACACGTGGGGAAAGTAAGGTGTCCATACAGGAGTGAGGAGGACTTCCACAGGGTCTCTCACTTCTGGGTTCTGGCTCTTCAGAACCTGCTGACCATTCTGAAGGTCTTCCTTTCAGAGGCCTTTCTTTCACGCAATCCTTACTGTCCTTTGCCTGGCAACCCTTCCCAAATATTCATTTCACCCCTTGTAGCATCAAGGGGCCACTGAGCTCTTGCCAAGCAAGTGGGTATCTGAAGTTAAGCGGGTATCAAACCAAATATAATTGTGATATATTTAGGATCTTAAATTTTAACCCCATGGTAACCACAAGGAAACAGATGAAACATATCCAGACAGAAATGAGAATTCACTGAATATGGTACCACACAAGAAAGCAAATATATAAAAGTGGGCTTTAACAGAAGTATAAGACTTATAAAGACTAAAGAGCTAAATGGCAGAAGGACCTGTATTATCAGTAGGGACTTTAATTGTAAATAAACTAAACTCTGCAGTCAAAAGGCAGAGATTGGCAGAATGGATAAAAAAGCATGACCCAAATATATGCAAGAGACTCACCTTAAATTCAAAGGTACAAGTAGGTTGTGATGAAAAGAAGGAAAAAAAATATACCATGCAAATAGTAACCAAAAGAAAGCTGGGGTGGATATACGAATATTAGATAAAACAGACTTTAAGTAAAAAACAGTTACAAGGAACAAAGATGGTCATTACATACTAATAAATAGGACATTCAATAGGAAGATGTCACAATTATAAATATATATGCACTTACACAGAGCCCCAAAATATATGAAGCAAATACTGACAGATTTGAAGGGAGAAATTTGACAGTGCCACATTAATAGTAGGGTACTTACTTTAACACACCACTCTCAATAATGGATAGAACATCTAGTCAATAGATCAATAAGGAAGTACAGGACTAAAATGATACACTAAACCAACTAGATCTAACAGACATGTATAGAACACTGCACCCAACAAAAACAGAACACATATTCCTCTGGAATGCAGATGGATCATTCTTCAGGATAGACCACATATTGGGTCACAAAACAAGTCTCAATAAATTTAAAAATATTGAAATCATACAGGGTAAGTTCTCTGACTACAATGGAATGAAGATAGGAATTAATAACAGAGGGAGAAAGGGGAAATTCACAAATATGTGGAAATGAAACAACATAGTCTTAAACAACCAATGAATTAAAGAGGAAATCAGAAGGAAATTAGGAAATATCTTGAGGTGAATGAAAATGAAAATACAATATACCAAATGTTATGGGATGGAGTAAAGGCAGTGCTGAAAGGGAAATTTATAGCTCTAAATTTTACAGTAAAAAAGAAGAAACACAAAATAAAAAAATAAAATAAAAATTTAAAAACCTGCTCCCCTCCCCCCCCAAAAAAAAAGAAAAAAGAGGAAAGACTTCAAATCAGAGACCTAACCTCAAAACTGGAAGTACTAGAAAAAGAAGAGAAAACTAAACCCAAAGTGAGCAGAAGGAAGGAAATAACAAAGATTAGAGCAGAGATAAAGGAAAGCGAGAACAGGAAAACAATAGAGAAAATCCACAAAACCGAAAGCTGGTTCTTTGAAATGATCAAGAAAATCAACAAAACTTTAACTACAGTGACAAAGAAAAAAGAGAAAGGATACAAATAATGAAGATCAGAAATGAAAAAGGGGACATTATGACCAACCCCACTGAAAGAAAAAGGACTATATGAGGATACTATGAACAACAGTACACCAATAAATTAGATAATGTAGATGAAAGAGACAAATTCTTAGAAACACACTACCTAAATTGACTAAGGAAGAAATGGAAAATCTCAGAAAACCAATTACTAGTAAAGATATTGCATCAGTAATCAAAATCATCCCAACAAAGAAAAGCCCGGGACCAGATGGCTTCACAGGGGAATTCTACCAAACATTCCAAGACTTAACTCCAATTCTGCTGAAACTCTTCCAAAAAATTGAAGAAGAGGGAACACTCCCTAATTGATTCTATGATGCCAGCATCCCCTTCCTATCAAAGCCAGATAAAGATATCACAAGAAAAGGAAACTATAGACCAATATCTCTTGTGAATATAGATGCAAAAATCCTCAACAAAATACTAGCAAACTGAGTCTAGTATACTAAAAGAATTATACACCATGATTAAGAGGGATTTATCCCTGGTATGCAAGGTTGGTTCAACGTAAGAAAAGCAATTAATGTAATATACCACATTAACACAATGAAGAAGAAGAAAAAAAACCATGATCATCTCAATTGATGCAGAAAAAGGCATTTGACAAAATCCAGCATCTTTTCTTGATACAAACACTTAGAACACTAGGAATAAAAGGAAACTTCAACATGATAAAGGGCATATATGAAAATCTCACAGCTAATATCCTACTTCAAGGTGAAAGACTGAAAGCTGTCCCTCTAAGATCTGCAACAAAGACAAGGTTGCCCACTGTCATTCAACATTGTATGGGAAGTTCTTGCCAGAGCAATTAGGCAAAAATAAAATAAAATAAAATAAAAATAAAAATAATAAAATTTAATTTAAAAATAAAATTAAATTTAAAAATAAAATTAAAATTAAAATAAATTTAAAAAATAATAAAATAAAATAAAATAAAAGGCATCCAAATTGGAGAAGAAGTAAAACTTTCCCTATTTGCAGATGTCATGATCCTATATACAAAAAATCCTGAAAAAGTCACAAGAAAGTTCCTGGAGCTAATAAACAAATTCAGCAAAGTGGTGGGCTACAATATCAACATCCAAAAATCAGTAACATTTATATACACAAGCAATGAACAATTGAAAGAAGAAATCAAGAAAAAAATTCCATTCACAACAGCAACTAAAAGAAAAAAATATATAGGAATATATCTAACCAAGGATGTAAAGGAGCTGTACATAGAAAACAATGCTAAAAGAAATCAGAGGGAAAAAAAAGAAAAAAATTTTTTAAAAAGAAAGAAATCAAAGAAGATCTGAATAAATGAAAGATCACTCTGTGTTCATGGATTGGAAGACTAAATATTGTTAAGATGTCACTCTTACCCAAAGCAATTTGTAGATTCAACAATTAATCAAAATTCCAACAACGTTCTTTGCAGAAAAGGAAAGGTCAATCATCAAATTTATAGAAAAGGAAAGGCCAATCATCAAATTTATAAGGAAGGGTCAGGGGCCTTGAATAGCCATCTTGAAATAGAAGAATGAACTTGGAGGACTCACACTTCCCCATCTTAAAACTTATTACAGTACCCCAAATCAGCAGGTTATACGTTCTTCTCAAGTGCTCATGGTTCTTTCTCCAGGATAGACCATATGCTGGGACACAACATGGCTCTCAAAAAATTCAGGAAGACTGAAATTATACAAAGCACCTTCTCTGATCATAATAGAATGAAGGTGGAAATCAATAATAGGTGGGAAAGGGGAAATTTTGCAAATATATGGAGGCTAAACAACACACTCAAACAATCAGTGGGTAAAATAAGAAATTGCAAGAGAATTAGTACATATCTCAAGACGAATAAAAACAAGAACACGACATATCAAAACTTATGGAATAGGGGGGCCGGCTGTGGCTCAATTGGTGGAGCACCGGTTTGCCACGTGGGAGGCCCCAGTTCAGTTCCCGGGGCCTCCTTGAGCGGGCAGACCGCCTTGAGAAGGCAAGCCGCCATGGCAGGGCAAAGCCGCCACAGGCAGGGCAAGCCCCCGCGGGCAGGACAAGCCACCCTCCAGCAGGCAAGGTCGCCGCGTGCGCTGACTTGGCAGGTCGCCGCAGCTGGGGAGAGACAGGCAGACACAGAAGAACGCAAAAAATAAAAAAATAAAAAAAAAAGTCAACACAGCAAGAACAAGCAGAAAGGGGGGGATAAAAAAAAAAACCTTCTGGAATACAGCAAAGGCAGTACTGAGAGGGAAATTTAAAACTCTAAATGCTTTTTAAAAAAGTGCTAAAATCAAAGAACTAACTGGACAGCTGGAGAAACTAGAAAAAGAACAGCAAACCAGTCCCAAAGCAAGGAGAAAGAAAGAAACAACAAAGATTAGAGCAGAAATAAATGAAATTGAGGGAAAAAAAACAACAGAGAAAATTAAAAAAAAAAAAAATCTACAAACCCACAGCAAGACTAACAAAGAAAAAAGGAGAGGAGATACAAATAAATAAAATCAGGAATGAAAGGGGTTACATTATGACTGACCCCACAGTAATAAAAAGGATCATAAGAGGATATTATGAGAAACTGCCAACAAATTAGACAACCTAGACGGAATGGACAAATTCCTAGCAATGCACAAACAACTTACATTGACTCTACAAGAAATACAGGAACTCAACAGACCAATCACAAGCAAAGAGATTGAATCAGTTGTCAAAAATCTTCCAACAAAGAAAAGTCCAGGACCAGATGGCTTCACAGGTGAATTCTACCAAACATTTCAAGAAGAATGAATACCAGTTCTGTTTAACTCTTCCTAAAAAACTGGAAAAAGGGGGAAATTACCCAAAACATTTTATGAAGCCAACCTCACCCTAATACCAAAGCCAAATAAAGATACAAGAAAAGAAAATCACAGACCAATCTCCCTAATGAACATAGATGCAAAGATTCTCAACAACATACTTGCAATTCAAATCCAACAGCATATAAAATCAATTATACATCCCGATCAAGTGGATTTTATTCCTGGTATGCAAACGTGGTTCAACATAAGAAAATTAATTAACATAATACACCATATTAACAAATCAAAGGGAAAAAAAACACATGATCATCTCAATTGATGCAGAAAAAGGCATTTGACAAAATCCGGCATCCTTTCTTGATAAAAATGCTGCAAAAGATAGGTATAGCTTGGAAGCCGCACCCGCCCAGGGCCCGGAGGCCCGCGGCGCCCTAATGGCCCAAGCTGGCGGCCAGTGAGGCCAGCGCGCTCCCGCCTGCAGCCGGCGACCGATGGCGCGCAGGGACCCGCCAGGCAGCAGCGGGCGCTGTTTCTCTTTCACTTTCGCTTCCTATCGGGCGGGTCAGGGCCGTCTAGGGGTCGGGGAAGCAAGGAGCGGCCAGGGCGGCGGAGTTGGTCCGTGCATTTTCTCCTTTCAAAGGACTTCCTCTTACTTCGGAGCTTCGTGGCTAACCCGTGGGATGGCCAGGGCAGATAATCCCAAGGTTCAAAAGAGAGAACCGAGACCCAGATGTGGAAAAGCAAAACCATCAAAAGGGGTGATGATCAGTGAGCTCTTGATAAATCTGGATGTTAGTTCACATGCCTCGAACATCCATTTGGGAACTGCTCACCAACTCCTGGGATCAGACTTTCATCCACTGAACACCCCTCTTTGCCTGAACTACTAAAGCTAACCACAAATGGCTACCCAAGGGAAACACTTGGTGAAAGAGTTCAATCCTTATATCACTTGCTGTATCTGTAAAGAGAATCTGATCATGCCAACTACGGTGACAATGCCTCCATACCTTCTGTAATACTTGTATTGTCCCGCACTTTGAAGATAGCAGTGATTGTCCTAGGTGTGGCAACCAAGTTCATGAGACAAATCCATTAGAAATGCTGAAGTTGGATAATACCTTAGAGGAAATTATATTTAAATTGGTCCCTGGACTATGAGAGCAAGAACTTGAGCATGAATCTGCATTTTGGAAGAAAAATAAGCCTCAAGAACATGGACAAGATGATGCTTCAAAGGTTGACAAACCTAAAGGAGATGAAAAAGGTATAGAAATCAAGATGATAAAGAATATCACATTGCTATATGTCTAGATGGTTACGAAATAATGGACAGTCAGGCGACAATGTAGCAAAGGGTTTAATGAAGAAATTCATCTGATGTTCTACATGTGTGACTGTGGGAACTATTAAAATTTGTCTAAGTTTAAAACTAAAACTTCCAAGTCCTTATGAGTTGGATGTGCTGTGCAATGGTGAAACTATGGGAAAGGTTCGTACTATGGAATTCATCTACATGACAAGATGGCAACTAAGAGGTGAAAACTCTCCGTGTCTGAACTGCTCAGTTTCACAAGTCTGCTGTCAAGATGGCCCTTTGTATCAGTCATACCCCATGGTATTGCAGTATCGACCAAGAATTGATTTTGGTTAGACCAAGGGACCTAGATCCCACTGAGATGAATCCTGCACTATTTGCTTACTCATGAACAGATTGCACAATGAACCGTGTGTTGACTAGAGGGACACAACCGGGTTCTCAGCATGCAAATAAGGCCACCGTCTGTCTCTAAATTGCATCTGTGTTGTTTCTATTAAGAACAAACCAAGTGCCATTCTGCTACTGACCTGTCTGCATTTGTGCTATCTCACAGTGTACAAGTCATACTTGAAATCAATTAGTTGAGCAACCATGATTACGTCTTCTGGATATTTCGCTTGCCTGTTTCAAGATTACTCTGATGTTTGATTACACTAATAAAATGGCTCAATCTTTGTGGTTTTGTGGTTTTCACATACTTAACTAATTTATCAATTCTTGTTTAAATAGAGTACTGTATAAGAAATTAATAATTATGTCTTGAAATTATTTTGTATGGGAAATATATTTAGAAAAGTGGTTTTTGAGCCCCTGTCTTGTTCTTGGTAAGCTTTTTGTGAACAAAATAGTTCACCCTTGAGTGTGCTGGTCCTTTTGCTAAGAATTCCAATTATTCTTTAACATTAGAGCACATCATAATTATAGACATTTTAAATCATCTGTCTGTGTCATCTACCAATTGCATGAGGAAGGCCTGTTAGCCCTCCGGCTTGAAAATGTGACTTTTTGGAGAACAAAGTGAGATCACAACCATTCAAAAAAAACATTAATAAAATTAATGTTTAAGAAAGGGGAAAAAATGTAGGTATAGAAGGAAAGTTCCTCAACATAATAAAAGGTATATATGAAAATCCTACAGCAAACATTGTACTCAATGGGGAGAGGTTAAAAGCTTTCCCTCTAAGATCAGGAACAAGGCAAGGATACCCACTGTCACCACTGTTATTCAACATTGTGCTAGAAGTTCTAGCTAGAGCAATTAGGCAAGAAAAAGAAATAAAAGGCATCCAAAGAGGAAAAGAGGAAGTAAAACTCTCACCATTCGGAGATGACATGATCTTATATTTTAAAAATCCTGAGATATCTACACCAAAGCTACTTGAGCTAATAAATGAGTTCAGCAAAGTGGCGGGATACAAGATCAACATGCAAAAAATCAGTAGTGTTTCTATGCACTAATAATAAGCAAGCTGAGGAGGAAATCAAGAAAAAAATTCCATTTATAATAGCAACAAAAAGACTCAAATACCTAGGAATTAATTTAAGCAGGAATATAAAGGATCTGTATTCAGAAAACTACAAACCACTGCAAAAAAAATCAAAGAAGACCTAAACAAATGGAAGGACGTTCCATGTTCATGGACTGGAAGACTAAATATCGTGAAGATATCAATTCTACTCAAATTGACTTATAGATTCAATGCTATACCAATCAAAATTCCAACAGCCTACTTTACAGAAATAGAAAAGGCAATTACCAAATTCATTTGGAAGGGAAAGTATACCCAAATAGCCAAAAACATCCTAAAAAAGAAGAGTGAAGTCAGAGGACTCATGCTTCCTGACCTTGACAGGTATTATAAAAAACAGCATGGTATTGGCATAAAGATAGACACTTTGATCAATGGAATCGAATTGACTGTTCAGAAATAGACCCTCACCTCTATGGTCAACTTATTTTTGATAAGCCTACCAAGTCCACTTTTCTGGGACAGAACATTCTCTTCAATAAATGGTGTTGGGAGAACTGGATATCCATAACCAAAAGTATAAAAGAAGACCCCTATCTCATTCCCTATACAAGAATCAACTCAAAATGGATCAAAGACCTAAACATAAAAGCCAGGACCACAAAACTCCTAGAAAATAACATAGGGAAATATCTACAAGATCTTGTAGTGGTTGGGGGTCTCTTAAACCTTACACCCACAGCACAAGCCACAAAAGAAAACATAGATAAATGAGACCTCCTCAAAATTAAATACTTCTGCAGCTCAAAGGACTCTGTGAAGAGAGTAAAAAGGCAGCCTACTCAATGGGAGAAAATATTTGGAAATCACACATCCAACAAGGGTCTAATATCCATGATAAAAAAAGATATCCTACGACTGAACAATAAAAAGACAAATGATCTGCTTAAAAATGGGCAAAAGACCTGAATAGAAATTTTTCTTTTTTTTCTTTTTTTTAAATTTATTTTTTATTTTCTTACCGGGAGGTCCTGAGGATTGAACCCATGTCCCTCCATATAGCAGATGGACACCCAACCATTTGAGCCACATCCGCCCCCTGAATAGAAATTTTTCTAAAGAAGAAATACAAATGGTAAAAAAGCATATGAAAAAATGTGCAGCATCACTGGCTATTAGGGAAATGCAAATCAAACATACAATGAGATATCATTTCACACCTACTAGAATGGCCACTATTAACAAAAAAGAAAACTCCAAGTTTTGGAGAGGATATGGAGAAATAGGAAAACTCATTCACTGTTGGTGGGAATGTAGAACAGTAGAGCCACTGTTTGGCAGTTCCTAAGAAAGTTACATATAGATCTACCATGTGATGTGGCAATACTGCTACCAGGTATATACCCTGTGATGGTTAGGCTAATAATGTGTCAGCTCGGCCAGGTAATTGTGTCCAGGTATTAGGTCCAGCAAGCACTGGGCTAATTGTAATACAAGAGCATTTATGGATTTCGATCACCAGTGAGTGTACTGCATGGATGGCTGATTACATCTGCATCAATCAGGGAAATTGGATCAAGAATGGATGATGCTTTTTATCCATTCAGTTGACTGCCATAAAAGGGAACTGATTTCAACATTCAGAGAGAATTTCCCAGCTCATCATTTGACAGCCAACTTCTCCCAAAAACTCATCAAGGACCCTTCATCAGAGCCCCTGGATTGCAGCCTGTCTGCGGAACTTGAACTTGTGGATCCCCACAGTCACATAAAAGACTCTTATAAAATCTTATATTATTAACAGATATCTCCTATTGATTCTGTT
>PVKH010040806.1:0-11021 GCA_004027955.1 Chaetophractus vellerosus
GGCCTTGGAAATTACATAATCAAACTTGTTAGATTTGCATATGAAATTTAAAAATAAGCTCCAAATAAGAATCTGAAGGTAGAAGCCCTGTGCACGAATTGCTGTGTGTGAGGGTGGATATAGCCTTGGGCGGTCCAGGGACACAGGGCTTACTTCTTACTTTCTGGTTCTGGCTTTGCTGTGTGACTCTGAACTCACCAGGCAGCTGAATTCTAGACTACTGTCCTCATAGGGTAGAATAAACTTGATTTTGCGCTGGGCATTCTGGCCTTGGGCAAATCCTCTGCCTTTGCAAAGTCTCTCCTTTTTTTCACCTTCAAAATGAGGGAGTGGGGCAGTGATCCTGAGGTCACTAGTGCCTTTAATGTCCTGACATTCTGAGGAAGGTGCTGCCATGCCAGCTAATGGAATCTCCAGGATGGGAAGAGCGGCTGGAGAGAGAGAATAAAGCTGAGTGTCAGCCTCTCTACTCTTTCTCCAGAACAGCTGTGAGCTTTGCCCTGGTTTCTCCTATATTTAGCTCTTCCCCTGTGGCCCAGCAAGACTTGAAAATTAAATTGGTTGCAGTAGCATCTGCTGCTGTTCCTGCTGGTCGCTTTGTAGAGCCATTAAGATCTAAAGGCAGAAGCAGCAACCCAGATTCTTGAGTGGTCAGGTATGGTGGGGGGCTCGAAGGGTGTGGGAAAGGAGACGGCAGGAGCCACACACCCTGACTTAAATCACTAGACATAGCCCTGTTAGGGCTCTTTTATTTGCAGACCCATCACACGTTGTGCGAACATCATTGGGTTTTTTGTTGTTAAAAATAAAAAAAGAGACTCTAGACAGACTGTCATGGATACAGTGATTTTGCAGAAAACTTTTTTCTTTTTCTTTTCCTTTTTCTCTTGTTCTTTCAGAGTGTTTCTCTTTGGAAGTAGGCTTTCAAGGATCTTTTGACACTTTCCCGAGTGCTTTTTTTTTCTTTTTCTACTTTTCAATTCTATGTGAAACTTAATTTTCAAAAGAACTAAATGGCTCCCAATCACTGGGAAATGTTTAAAGTAAAGAGCTTTAATAATGTGTTTTCCTCTTTATTAGATAGTTAATTACGTGAGATGGCTGCTTTGTACGTGGAGGTGTATAAGGTGTGTTCCTATGACAAGCACTGGAAGGCTTTTTAAATAACTTTTGTAAAAGGATTTATGAAGGGGAGTGGCCTGCCACAGTAAACTGTGTAGCAACATCTCTTGTCCAGGCAAATCCATCTTTATGTAGCCTTCACTGAAACGGCATTTTAAAGGAGAACGGGGATTGGAGCAAGCACAGCAGATGCTCAGTAATGTCTATTACTTTTCCTGATGATGACCCTGAAGAAAAATTAGTGGTGTTGCCAAACTCTTGTTTCTTTGATGGAACTTGTAGTGAGACTGCTGACTGCTTCTTCCCTGATTTTCCCATTTGAGAAACAGAGGTGGTGATGGAGGGCCTTATAAGAGATAGGGTTCCCAGTTGAACTTACCAACTGCTTAGCCATGTGACCATCGCAAGTTTGTTCAGATACCTTCAGTTTTCATTGTACCACTGCAGTAGGCTGGCTCCTTCGAATCTTCTCCAGCACTTACAGCAGCTGCACAGCCACAGTGCTAAAGCCTGAGAGAAGTGAGGGAATGAAAAGGCCCTTGTGGGCTCCTGCTTGATGGGGAATGTACTGTTTAAGACATTGTCCACCTACTGGTTTACTGAGGTGTTCTAAAACTTTTCTGTGCCCGGCTTTGTGTCACACAGACAGGAATATCTCTAGGAGGTTAAGTACTTTTTGGTTAAAGAGGTAAAAGAATAAAACTGGATCTCCTTGGTAACTCGCCGAGTGAAGTGAAAAGTGGTGAAATAATTTTCTGAGCCTTGGGAGACTGTCGAGTTCCCACAGCCATTCCCCTGGTGCAGTGATGTGTGTGTGGCCTGTGACAGTATACGTGTATTTTCTTTTCTTTTCTTTTTTTTTAAAGATTTATTTATATTTATTTATATATCCCCACCTTGCTGCTTGTGCGTGCTGTGTTCATCTGCTTCGCGTCTCTCTGTGTCTGCTGCGGCATCCCACTGAGTCAGCTCACCGCGCAGCAGTTTGCCTGCTCGCGGCAGCTTGCCTTCTCCAGGAGGCCCTGGGAACCGAACTCGGGGCCTCCCATGTGGTAAATCAGAGCCCTACCAATTGAGCCACAGCTGGTTCCCCCATACATGTATTTTCTTTTATAATTTTTAAACAGTATTGATCATTATAGGAAAATAAAATGTAGCGAGCACAAAGGAAAAAGAAATAAAATCACCCCCAAAACCTATCAGATAAAATTACTATTAATAATTTTGTCTTATCCTTATTGGCTTTTTCTGGTGCGAATAAAATTATGTAGATGGAATCTACTCTTGCTTTTGCTGTGGAACTTGCTTTTGATAATCACCCTGTCATATCATTATTTATAAAGCTGCATCAGCATTTTAACAACCATGATCAGTTATCATTATCTACTATGGGTACATGGGGAGATGCCAGGTGTTTGTCAACCATGATCTAGGCAGATAGATGAATTAATAACTATGTTTGCTGTTTGAGAAATAGTCCCTTCAGCTGGATAGAATTCAGAGCGATAAAAGAACAAAGTTTTTCTTACCCCCTTTTAGATGCAGTACACCTAGAAAATAATATCAAATACATTGTGTTCATTTTACCAAGGAATCATTACTTGCAAAGTAATTACATTATAAAAATTTAAGTTATTTTGAATAATACCTCCATTTGAGTGTAGGCTGTACTTTTAGTTACTCGCTTCTGAAGAATAGAGTATGGAAAGAGGGGAAGGAAACTTGATAATGGAGAAACTGGGCAAACTGTCTCAGCCAGGTGATCAAGGTTAATATCAGCAGTGATAAGTTATGCTGATAGCATGTACTCTTGATATGACATGATGAGAATGGTAACTTTTCCTCCGTGATCTTCCTCACTCAAACCCGTAACCCAAGTCTAATCATGAGAAAAATATCAGACAAATCCCAATTGAGGGACAGTCTACAAAGTACCTGACCAGTACTCCCCAAAACTGTCAAGCTCATCAAAAATATGCTAAGTCTGAGAAACTTTCACAGCTAAGAGGAGCCTAGGGAGACATGAGGGCTAAATGTAATGTTTGTGTCTTAGATGGGATCATCCTGGAACAGAAAGTAGACATTCTGAATAAAGTATGGACTTCAGTTAATAATAGTGTATCAAGATTGGTTCATTAATTGTGATGAATGTACCAAAGTATTGCAAGGCCTTAACAGTTGGGGAAACTGGATGAGGGGTATACAGGACCTCTGACATCTTTGCAGTTTGTCTGTAAATCTAAAACTATTTAAAAATAGCTTATTTAAATGTTTTCTTTAAAAATTAAGGGGAGCAGATGTGGCTCAAGCAGTTGAGCGCCTGCTTCCTACATGGGAGATCCTGGGTTTGATTCCCAGTGCCTCCTAGAAACAAGGACAAAACAACAAGCAAAACAGACAAAGAAGCCAACTCAGGGTAGCCGATGTGGCTCAGTGGTTGAGAACCGGCTTCCCACATATGAGGTCATGGGTTCAATTCCCGGTCCTGGTACCTCAAACAAAACAAAACAAAAAAACAAAAATTAGGTCATAAATGCTCAGAATGTGTTTAAACTGAGATTCTATTTATTTAAAACAAGAAGAAAAAAATAAAAATGAATTGATATGTAGCTCTTATAAGTAAACAAACCTGCAGGTTTTTATATTACTTTATCATAGGAGTCCTATAATCAGCCTACTCCTCTGTGTATTTCAAATAGAGTAAAACTGAAAAAAATGCCAATTATGCCCAGCCTCTTCCTGCACATTCACCTGTTGTATGCCCTGAGTATTTTTCTGAAATTTACCTTGAGGGGGGCGAAGATAAGGCATTTGAATTTACTTTTTCTTCTATCTTTATTGAAATACAAAAAAGACATCTCCTTTTAATGTGCCAGTGAAAATCTGCTGGATAGGTGGGGTTGGCTGTGAGCTGTGGGTTAGATGTCCTAGGTTCCCTGGCTCCCAAAGCCCACTGAACCCACTGAATAAGGCCCCTGTGCCCAACACGTTTTGTTTCCTTGGGATTTTCTATAGCAAGTCCAAGGAAAGAAATATATATCTTTTAGAAATCCTTTGAAGAGGAGCTGCATTTGGTTTTACAGGGAAGATTTTGTAGTGTGTATTCAAAGAAAATTCTAGTTTGGCCAGTTTTTTTCTCCCCTCTGGCCTGATGCTTTAGGGTATCCTGGTGCTTATGGTTCTGTCTGCTCCAGTGATTTTCTTTCTTTGTTTCTTATAGAAGGAGTGTTCCAGAAAGAAGTTCTTTGAGTTCTCTTTCCCATTTTAGCCTCACAAGACTTCTGGGGATGGGAGCAGGTTGGAATTCTTTTAAGAGCTTTTAGGTATTTCAGAGCGAATGGGTCTCCAACAAAAGCTACATCCATAACACAATGTAAGGCGCAGACTGGCCATTCCCGAGTGGGCTTTTGCCTGGGATGCTAGCCCTTAAGCTTTGAAGGCCCTTTCCCATGAATTCACCCAGCCAGGGCTGTGCCATTTGTACCTCCTGTAGATATGGCAAGTCATATGATAGTGATTCCTCTGTGGGATTTAGAACACACGGATGGATTCTTTTTAGAGCCTCTCTTCTGTCAAAACCTTTAAGATCACTATTTCTTTGAACTCTTTTTTCCTAACTCTGTGTAAAGTCATCCCTTTCTCCAGGGATAATCTTTGTCTTTAGTATTTTAACTGAAGAATAATATACATAAATCTGCTAAATGGACAAATAAAGAGATTCTTCTAGAATTTGTGCAGTAGTCCTCTCACTTGTTTTCTTGACACTAGCATACTATTTTGTTGCTGGGGAATTATGTTTTTTATCATTAGACAAAGTGCCCATCCATTTTCATTATACTTGGAGATGGACTCTTGGTGACTGTACGGCTAGAGAAGAGTTGGTTCACATTCCAACTCAACTTTGGGCAAATCCTTGAACTTTTTGTGCCTCGCTTAACTCATCTCTAACATGGAGGTAATAATAAATACCTCATCAAGGGCTAGAACAGTGCCTGCCACATAGCTTGTACTACTCAAGTGTTTCTTAAATAAATTTGCAAGATTTTCCCTTTAAAAAGCAACTATTGTTCACACCACTGGTACAGTATATATAGGATGGTACTTTATTTTAATGGTTAAAAGATGAAGAGAGAAAGCGGTGGAGAGAACCATATGGCAGTGTGGGCCCTGGGGAAAGGTGTCTGGTGAAGTCTGCCACCCCTTTCTAAAAGCGTTCGCTTAAGTTTCACTAATGTGGCAGTTGTAGGCAGAAGTATACCTTTACATATCAAATGAACCTCAGTGCTGAGTGATGCATGGCTGCATTTGCTTTGAATTTCATGCCTGGTGGCTTTTTTCCCCCTGGTTTTATACAGTCATTGAGGAAAATTAATAGGGAGCTGGACACTATTAAATTCATGCGGGTGAACTGAGTACCATCTAACAATAGTACTATTCTAAGGTATAAATTCCTCCCTTAGAGGACATAATCAGCTAACTTCTTAATCTCTCTGCCTAGCCAGTATTGCCTCCACAAACAGAGCTCCCATTGAGTTTGGAGGGTAGCACTTAGCAGGAAGGAATCGCCCAGCTGCGCGTGGGATTCAGCATTGTAAGTTATCATTGCATCAGTTCCATGTGGCTGGCAGTGGAAAAAAACTGGGTCTTTCTATTTTGCATATATGCTCTAGAAGGGCAGTCACAGTTTCATCCATTGCAACGTTTTAGGAACTTTTGAAGGCTTGTGTATTATTTCCAACCAATTGACCCTTTGGCTCCAGAAGTCTTTTCATCAGTTATTTAGGAAGAAGAACTAATGCGCTATCATTTCTCTACAAAGAGGAATCAATGCTCTAGAATATTGTGGAGTTTGGCATAACTAACTGTTAGCTAGGAAACTGATAGCGTTTTGCTAACTGAATAGTCAGTGGGAAGCAGAGGTCTCTGGAACACAAAATCTCAGAGAACCTAGAAACTTAGTGAAACCTGCCTGTATTTGCTCAGATCCAAAATTTATTTCACTGTCTGCCCTGCCTAGGAAATAAAATAAAAGCTGGACAGCTGTCTCCTTTATTAATGGTCCCCATCTCAACTTTTATATAGTGAACTCTTAGCCAACTTTCCTTTCTTGCTCTGCTAATGTATCCCTCCTTCCCATTCTTTTGGTAAATAATATTAAAAATTAAGAATTAATAAAGGAAGCATTTGATAAAGCTGTGTTCTCCAAGTCTCACTTTTTAGTCTAGGTTTCTTTACAGTTGTGTCTTTCAAGATACAGTCTTTATGTTCAGATCAGATTTATTGCCTCTTCTTGAAGCTTGTGTTCCTTTTACTATGTTTTAATCGTCTTTTATATATATTTTTTTGATGTTCAAACAAATTTTAATAAATTCAATAATATGGGTAAAGAGATTGAGGATTATAAGACACTGGGTGAGCACAAGGAATTTGAAAGCATACACAGAAAAATAGTAAATCTTATGGGAATGAAAGGTACAATAAATGAAATTTAAAATACACTGTATAGAATGGATATAGCTGAAGTTGAGCATGTGCTTTTGTAATTTAAATCATTACATGAATTTCTTCACCCTTGAGTTGCTTTATGTGAGACAACTTCTATGGCCAGACCCACATTGTCACAGTAGATTGTAACCTTGGGAAAATTACTTATCTGATTCAGTTTTATCATTTGTGAAATGTGCATAATAATAGTAGTATCTCTTCCTAAGTTGGGAAGATGATGTGAGTTAATTTATATCAACTAAGTTTAATATTGTTATAATCATTGTAATATCTGATTTTTCAAGCTTGTGTAATACGTTAGTTAAATTTCCCCCCAAAAAACCACACAGCAAAAATACATCTTTTTTCCCCTTTAAAATCAAATTCAGTTATTTAAGCTATGGAACATTAGCAGGGTGTTTGAAGTTTCTTGGGGTTATCTAATGACTTTTAATGTTCTCATCATTTGCAAACGCAGGTTCTATTGTTTAATTCATGTTTTGTTTCTTCACTGTCCCCTTTGGAGTTTTTCTTTAAAATTCCTAGAATGTTATGAACAGGGAAGGTGATTTAACATGCAGCAGGGGCGGCTGTATAGCCCAGTTGGTGGGGTGCCCGTTTACCACATGGGAGGCCCTGGGTTCGGTCCCGGGGCCTCCCCGAATGGGTGGACCGCCTCGAGAAGGCAAGCCAGTGCGGGCGGGGCACACCGCTGCAGGCAAAGGCAATCCCCCGCGGGCAAAGGCAAGTCCTGGTGAGCAAGGGCGAGCCCCCACGAGCAGGTGGGCCACAGCGCCAGCGAGCTGACTCGGCAGGTCGCCGCAGCAGGGGGAGACAAGCAGACACAGAGAAATGCAGAGAAAAATGAACACAGCAAGAACAAGCAAAAAGGAGGGGGATGCATAATAAATAAAAATAAATCTTAAAAAAAAATGCAGCAGACAATTTTTTGGAGAGAAAAGTAAAAGAAGATAAAGCACAGGTAGGAATTTAGAGAGCAGCCAACTGCAGCCCTGGATGTAACCCAGATCTGCAATGAGCAGACAATTCAGTGATCAACTCACCATCAAAAGAACAAAGAACCTTTAAACTCCATTTTATGGGGAACAAAATAAGAAAGCTTCTGCCATGCATATTAATAAAGTAAAGGACTTTGGGTCACAGATCAAAAGTTGCCTGTGGATTTGGTATACTTATAAATGGTGCTGTGGCCCACTTGGTGCTAACACCTTTGATTAATCATTTAAAGCAGAACTGTGAGTAATTCTTTTACATACGTGACCTCAGGGGGCCATATAGAGTTATGATCCATTCCTGTCCAATTTATTAATGATGAACGAAATATATCCCCCTCCTAAGATATTGCAGGACCTAGAAACAATCTTTGGGCTTGGGTCCCATGTAATCCCCCCCCCCCCCACGCACACACGTATTTTTTTTCCTCTTCCAAGTTAGAATTTTTCTTTACTAAACAGCCAAAGTGTACCACAGAGATTCACAGAATCTCATTTTCTGCACTAGTCCTGTTAATAATTTTTTTAAAAATCTTGTCTTGTTGTATTAGTATGATTTGTGGATTTTCCTTAAGCTTATCAACAGTCTTTTCACACCTTCCCTTCTGCCACAAAGGGATTTTATTTGATTCACCTTTGAAGCAATTTTATGGAAATCTTCTGCTTAGAATAAGGAGAAGCTCTGGGTGGGTGAGAATCTAAATGTAAGGTTTTGTCTTGTCCTCTGTCCACAGATAGGAATAAGTTCTTGTAATGTAGATAAACAAGCTGATCTTTCATGAAAGGGATTCGGCATATCTTTTGAAAAGAGTTAACTTTTTCCCCCTCTGAAGACTGTGGGAGGCAGCACAGTCTGTGTTCGCATCTTCATGGTATGTAGAGATGCCCCTTTGAAAGCTGGACAGCATCTTACATTATTCAGCAGAAGAATTTGATTTCTTTAGAAACACAATCAGGTAACCTATTGTATTACTTGGTGAAACTGAAAGCATGGAGAAATCCCTTAGAAAACAGCTACCAAGGCATAAAAGTTGCTAAGCACAAGGATTTGATGCTTGAAAGTAGCAGAAACTTCTCTCTCTACTTGCATTTTTTTAAAGTGTATTTTATGTAGACAGAGAGAGAAAAATTGAAAATGTGAGTAGAGCACGGGTTGGGGAGCTAGGCATAACTTTTTCACTTATTTGTCTGCCGTCTTTAGTGAAAAGGGTATTACATAAATATTGGATGCCCAAACTTCAAAAAAAAATTCAATTTCTGATAGAAATTATTCAGTGAAATATTTTATTTGCCACTGCTTTCTTAGACTATCCTGAATGTAATTTAACCTCTTCCAGGTATTTTAAGTCAGCATTTTAAGATGAAAAGTATGACTCACCTTCAGGATGACTCTTGGACTGTGTGGGAAGGACTGTTGGGCCCCAAATTAAAATGCTCCATAATGCTATGTTTATTTTATATGCATTCCCATTTGGCTTAGTTTTTCTGTTAGCGGTATGCTTGCCTTCAACTACAATGTCCCTCCCAAGTTAATGATAATAATTATATAAAGAATATATTTGGGGAGGGAGGGTGTCAAGTTTAAGAAAGGTTTGTAACTAACCCAAGGTTAACCAGGTGATAAGTAGTAAAGCCCAAATGGAAACCATCAGATTTATTGGAATTAAGGGTCTAATAAGAGTAAGTGGGCTTGGGACTCTACTTAAATATGCCAGATTGAAAACACATGTTATCTCTCTCCCTTCTAAAATGACAGCAAAGGAATAAAAAAAGGGGCGGGGGGGGGGGGTTACCATAAAGGAAAAGAGAACTAGAGAGAAGCAACAGAAGGTAAAAGATGCCAAAGCAGGGCAAGATCAGTCTTAGCAGACAGGAGAGAGCCAAGTCTTCCCCTATTCCTGAGCTCTAGTGGGTGGTGTGCAGTGGGAAAAGGCCATTAAGAAGTTGATTCATGCCACAGAACTAGAAACCCCTGAAGAAGGAGCTATGGGGGTGAAAACAGGGAAATGGTTAAAAGTTTTTAAAATGCCCATTCTCACTGTTGTCCCTTGTAGCCATATTTTTGCTGCTCCCCTACCAAGGCAGAAAACCGGCACAGACAAAGGTGTGAATAAAGCACTTAACTAAAAATAGGGGTATTAAGTAAAAGTCAGCACAGCGAGCTGGCCATCCTCATGACCTTGTTTGGATAAATACTTCTAGGCAAGAGAAGGGAAAAATCTTCCCTGGGGATGTTGACCAGCTCAAGAAAATAAAGACCTACCTATACTGATAGCTGGGGTTTCCCCAACAAAGCAGTTGATTCCCTGCCTGATTATGAAGTAAACTTTAAGGCCAGATGACTCACTAGAGATAAAGATTTTGCAATGATGAAAGAGTCAATTCCCTAAATTTGTAGCACCAAATAACATAGCTTAAAGTATGTAAAACAAAACTTATCATTCTAAAAGGAGAAATAATCAAATCCACAAGCATTTAATATCTCTGTTAATAACTGATAGAGTAAGCAGAGAAAAAAAAATCATTAAAAAGCCTTGAACAACATGGTTAACAAATGTTCTAAACTACATCCAGCAGTTTATTGCCAAAAACATATACTTGTCAATTGCAGATGGAACATTTATTCAAATAGACAGTGTGCTAGGCCATAAAGCAAGTTTTAACAACTTGCAAAGGAATGAAATCATAGACAATATCCTCTGACCACTGTGAATAAGCTAGACATAATACCAAAAAGATAGTTAGCTGGAAGATCACCAAATGTTTGAAAAGAAGACATGAGAGTGGAAATTAAATAATATTTTGAATTGAATGATAGTGAAAATACAATGTGTTGAAACTTGTAGGAAACGGCTCAGAATATACTTGGAAATTTTTAGATTTAAATGTATATATTAGAAAAAGAGAAGGTTCCAAGTCAGTGGTTGAAGTATACAATTTCAAAAGTATAAAATGAACAACAAAAAATAGAACAAAGGATATGATAAAGAGCAGAAATTAATGAAATAGAAAACAGAGGGAGGATCAGCAGAGCTAGAAGGTGATATTTTTTGAAAATAAAAAATTAATAAGAACCTAGAAAGACTGGCCAAAAAGAAGTAAAAGTAGGCCCAAATTGAAAAAAGGGTATTACTCTACTTCTTACTACATTCAATAAAAAGATGAGGATATTATAATAAATTTGAAAAATGGGCAAATTCCTAAAACATACCCCCCCACACACACCCCCACAAAATTTAATCCATTATTAAAATACTTCCACTCTAGGCTCAAATGGCTTTACCTGCGATTTCTTGTAAACTTTTAAGGAAAAAAAATCATACACAGACTTTTCTGGAGAAAGAAAATGAGGGAATGTATCCTAGCTAATTTTATGAGTCCAGTATAATCTTTTTTAAAAAA
>PVKH010040807.1:0-11018 GCA_004027955.1 Chaetophractus vellerosus
TTAGATTCAAACTACCGGGATTCTAGTCCCAATTCTGACCTGGGGCTAGCCATCTAGCCAATGTAAACCTATCTTCTTCTGTTGATTTTTGTTGTTTGTTTTGTTTTTAATAAACTTTTTTAAAAATTTTAGAACAATTTTAAATTTACAGAAAAATTGCAAACATAGTAGAGTACCCATATATCCTGTACCCAGTTTCCTCTATTATTAACATTTTACATTAATATGGTACATTTGTTAAAATTAATGAACCAATACTGACACATTATCATTAACTAAAGTCCATATTTTATTCAGATTTCCTTAGTTTTTAACCTAATGTTCTTCCTCTGTTTCTAGGATCCAATCCAGGATATCACATTACATTTAGTCATCAGGTCTCCTTAGGTTTTCTTGGCTGACAGTTTCTCAGAAACTGTTTTTCGTGGCTTAACAGTATTGAAGAGTACTGGTCAGGTATTTTGTAGAATGCCCCTCAATTAGGATTTGTCTGATATTTTTCTCATTATTAGATTGGGTAATGTGTCATGGGAAGGAGACCACAGAGGTAAATTGCCATTCTCATTGCATACCAAGGGTTCATACTATCAACATGACTTATCAACAGTAATGTTGACTTTGATTACCTGGCTGAGGTTGTGTTTGTCAGGTTTCTCCACTCTAAAGTTACTTTTTCTCCCCCTTTCCATGCTGTGCTCTGTGGAATGAAGTCACTATGTGTCACTATGCACAGCTGATGCTTAAGGAGTGCATAGTGACCCTCCTTCAGGGCAGAGTATCTTACATAAATTATTTGGAATTCATCTACAAAAGAAATTTGTCTTTTCTCCCACATTTATTTACATCAGTAGAGACTCATGGATATTTACTTTATACTGTGGTATTCCAATACTACTTTATTTTGTTGCTCAAATTGTTCCAGCTTTGCCTATTTGGACCTCTTTCAGTTGGCTCCTGTGTCCCTTTTAACACACTCCCATCATTGTGTATGTGTGTGTATTCTGAACACGTCCTTACTTTCTGGTACAACAAGATGTTGCAGGCTCATCTGGTATATTTCTTGCTACCATCCTAGAAGCAGCCATTTCTCCAAAGAGTCTGGGTTCCTTTTACTGGAGAATGATATTAGAAACCAAGATCTGGATACCAGGTATAGCCATTGCTACTGGGGTACTGTTGCTTCTAGGCCCTCAACTACAAAGCAAGGAAATATATGTGTATTCTAACCCAAGTATATATACATATCTATATACTACCTGCATCAACTAAACATGAGTTCATACTTATATCTCCAACTCTAGTAATCCATTACAATATGGATCATTCTAGTCTCCTCCCCTTGCTTATCTGCTAACTCCCATCCAAGAGTGAAAACCTGTGTGCCTTTCGTTTTTAATCTGCAAAAACAAGATGACATATGTGTACTGTTGTTGAGGGGATCAAGTGAAATAAATGAGAAAGGGTTTTAGAATATGGTCCATGTTATACAATTTTAAGTTATTAAATTTTCAGCCCTACCTCTCTCTGCATATTTATTCTCTGCCCTGTATTGCCTGGTTCTGGCATGCTGCAGGATCCAATGGAAGCCGAATCAATGACTGAGTAACTCCTGAAAGAGCATTTTCAATGTGGAACAAAATGGTGAACTTAGAGATCAGCCATCAACGACAAGCAACTCAAAGGTTAAGACTAAGAATGGGAGGACCTATGTTTGATCCCCTTATCTGGGCATACTACCTGTCTATATAGCTTAAGAGCCTTTTTTAATGACTTAAGGTATGTCAAATCAAAATGAGCAAGGAAAGACTGGATTCCCGAAGTCCTCACGCTCTTAAAGTAGTTATATTGCAATGTTATATTGACAAGGCATACAGGAAGGTGTAATGGCAGCTGTCATTTGTTTGCCTGCCATCTTTTCTATATTTGGGGGAAATTTTCAACGTTAGTCCTACCTCCCAATAGAGAAATCAGAACTCAAATACCCGTTCGTTTTTGCAGCTAGGATGCAGACCTATGATTTAGGCTCCAACAATTGGATTCACCTGCAGAAGACTTAAGATTTAGACGTGAGCAAATGTGAGGAAATGGGCTCTACCCAGAACTTCCATTTGCTAGTGAGGGTAGCAGCAGAGGTGGCCAAGTGTTAGGGTCAGTAGTTGTTAGGTCAAAGTTGGGCTCCTGGCTTTCAGTATTTGATGGTGGCAGCAGCAGCAGCAGCTTCCTTATTAGGCCATTTCTATAGCATTTATTTGGGAACATTCCTGGAAGATTTACATCAATTTCTCCAGCCTTTCCAACAATTTTTTAAACTACTCTTTGAAAAACCCATTTTCTGCTTAAATTAGAATTATGTAATCTATGACTAGAACACTGAACAATATAGAGTGGTACATAGCAGTGATGAAAGGAAATGGCTACAATGTGAAAGGTGTAATTTCTTTCAGAAAATATTTATTGGGTACCTACTATGGCCAAGTGCCAGGACTAAATAAAGATAACTTTCCTGTAGGGGAGGCTAACTGAATGAAGGTTTGTAGAAACAGTTACTGTATCTCAGAGGATGGAACAATTAACACCATGTGGGAGAGGGGAATATTCAGTTTTCACAAAGGTGATATTTGAATTAAGTTCTAAAATTACAAGTAGAAATGTTTCAAAAGGTATTACCAACTAAGAAAGAAACTGGAGAGACTTATGATGCATTTAACTATCAAAGGATTTGTGATAAAACATAGAGAACTTCCACTTATTCTAGGGAACCCATCCTAAGAGTTAGGCAAAAAGCAATGGATACCGTACATGGAATATAGAAAATAATGGATTTATTTCAGGAGATTAGCTTAGTTCCAAATGATAGATGTGCATTGGAAGATGCTATAAAATTCTTGATATAATGGAAGATATTAAAACAATTGAGGTTATAATAAAGGCTAAAGTACAAGGAAAAGACATAATTAGAAATTCCAGGAAAACAAAAGGCTATATAAGGAAATGTAATCATGGTATAAATTTGGATCTGCAGTGAACTAGATCAACCTGTAGATAAAGCTGGGAAGACTATTAACAATGATTATAGGGGGGCCGGCTCGATAGCCCAGTGGATAGAGCACCGGCATACCACATGGGAGGCCCCGGGTTTGATTCCCGGGGACCTCTCCTAGCGGGCAGACCGCCTTGAGAATGGCAAGCCGCCATGGGCGAGCCGGAGCCGCCGTGGGCAGGGCAAGAAGCTGCCATGGACATGGCAAGAGCTGCCACGGGCAGGGCAGGTAGCCCATGGATGGAGCGCAGCCAGCCACCCGCGAAATGAAAGCCGGCCGTGAACGGACGCAGAGACCGCCCACAAGCGGGAAAAAGCCGCGCCTGCGCAGTGACCACTCTCGGCGCGTCGCCGCAGCGGGAGGAAGCGGAGATATGTAATAAAATAAATAAATCTAAAAAAAAAAACAAACAAAAAAAACAATGATTATAGGGATGTGGCTCAAGCGATTGGGCTTCCATCTACCATATGGGAGGACCTATGTTTGATCCCCGGGGCCTCCTGGTAAAGGTGTGCCAGACCGGCTGAGCAACAAAGCAAGTTGATGCAACAAAAAAGAGAGACGCAGGGGAGAGTCAAGGCAAGACACGACAGAAACCAGGAACTCAGGCGGCTCAAGAAGTGATGGAATACCTCTCTCCCACGTCGGGAGTTCCCCAGGATCGAATCCTGGTGAAGCCTAGAGAAAACGAGAAGAGAAAACAAAAAGAAAAACAGACGCAGATGATCACACAGCAAATGGACAAACAGCAAAAACAGCGGGGAGGGGAGGGAAAAACGATTATAAAATACAATGTAAATGTTCTCAAACTTGATAAAGTAATTATAAGAACACAGTTGAGAGTTAGAGGAAGGAGTCGTCAAAGGGAAGGATAGGGGTGTTAATATACTCATCTTTCACAGTAGAAAGCCAAGAAATATGGTCTACAGCCCATGGAATAAGAAATAAAAATGAAAATATATTATTAAACATTGAAAAGGAAACCTATAGAATCAAAAGTAGTGTTATTATATCAGAAGGATAGGGGGAAGAGGAGTTAAGGAATACTGTGAGCTAAATTCTCCTCTGTCAGTCTGGAAAGCTATTAATTCAGGTCTAAAATTAAGAAGTCAATAAACAGTGGTATAAACATACTATTGAAGATGGAAACAACCACCAGGAAAAAAACAACACAAAACAGCTCAAGCATTCCAAGTAAAGTTCTCCAGCTGGGGAGCTAAACTTGGTAAGGAGGTAGGTGTGTTTTGTGATTCTTGGCTTTTCACTGTGTCCTGCTATACTACGTGATCTGAATCACATGCAAGTATAATTTTGATTAAAAAAAAAAATGGAGAGGTTCAAGATGGTAGAGTGAGACACTTCAGAGCTCCCCCCATGGAATCTTTGAACAATCAGGAAGACCTGGCAGAAACATCTTTCTCAAAGGTCCAAAAAACAGTTAAAGGACTTCACCAACAGGGAAAGCTACAAATCAAGAAAAAGTCTAGTTAAAAGCAGTAGGATCTCCTGGTACCCAGGCTGACCCCCTCCCTCGCCCCTCACCAGCTCAGTGTGGAGTTGGCCCACACTCCCAGTGCAGATCCCTGATCCCGGTTCTAAAGGGAGCATAGTACCCCCTCCAGCACATACTGGGTGCATGTATGTGTGGCCCAGTCTATCTGGTGGTGGTGGTGGCCTAAGGGACTCACAGTCCCAGACTTGCCCTCAGAAGGCAGGCAGCAGTGGAGAGCTGTTAAGTCATACTGCCTAGGGCAAAGGACTGTTGGCTGTAGGAGATAAGAGTGCAGTACTTGGGACCATGATGTAGCTGTTTCCTAGAGAAGAGGAGACATTCATACTAGTGTAAATGGGGAAAATCCTAGGCCCAAACACCCATGGCCCAAGACAAGACACAAGCCCCAAAAGGATCAGGGAGGTCCCTATGCTTTGGCCTGAAGCTATTCTCTAAACTTACTTTATGGATAAGCCCTTGACGGAGAACACAGGTCAATCTGCAAACTCTGAGAGAGGTGTTTCCTTTTTTTCCCCTTCTTTTTTAGTAATGGATGGTGGCAAGGGTACCGCAATATTGTGAATGTGAATCATCCCATTGAATGGTATGCTTGGGAGTAGTTGAGATGGTTTATCCTATATATATGTTCCCACAATTTAAAATAAGTAAATAAATAAATAAGGCAACCAAAGAGACAATGACAAATGCATTATGATTCTGGATGGGAGCAAACAAGGAGAAAAGGCTCAAAGACACATTATAGGAACATATGAAAAATCTGGAATAGAGACTGTAAGCTTTATGTCAAGTTACTTGAACTTAATAACTGCACTTTAGGTGGTTACATAAGTGAATATCCTTGTTCTTAGGAAATGTACTTGGAAGTATTATGAGTTCAAGGACTATGATGTGTATAGCCTGCTCTCAAATGCTCAGAAAACGGAGACAAAGAGAGAAAGGGAGAAAGGAAAAGGAAAAAGAAAGAAGAGGGGGGGGGGGAAGGAGGGAATAAGGGAGGGAGAAAGAAAGAAAGGGAGAAAGGGAGAGAGAAAGGGAGGGAGGGAGAAAAAGAAAAGCAAAGGTGGCAAAATGTTAAAATTTGTAGATATGAGTATCTGGGTAGGGGGGATATGTTGGAATTCTCTTACATGGGGTTTGCATTCTTTTTCCAACTGCTCCTTAAGTTTCAAAGTATTTCAAAATAAAAAGTAAAAACAAACAAACAAACAAAAAAAACCCCACCCAATTGAAAGAAAAAAAAAAGGAGAAAGAAATCTAACAGGGATTTAATTTGGAACTATCATCCCATTCTTTTCAATATTTTTACCCTAAAGAGTTGCCCCCACTTGATGGCATTTGCTCCTCTCAGTTCTTTAAAAGTTATGAATTTAAGCAATGATCTCAATGAAATAATTTTTGAATATTCTTTCTGGGTCTTGGTTAATATTTAATATGTACATGCTTATAGAAAGTTGAGGACAGTCCTGAAGTTAGCACAAACCTCAAACCTCCATCCTCTTATCTTCACATTCTCCTAGAAATGACCTCACACCACGCCCCTCTCAGGGTAAGGCCATTCAGCAGGCACTTTCCTCTACTGACCCTTTTCGCCACCTGAATTTTTGTCCCTCATCCTCTGACTCTATGGAAGATATGCCAAGGCTGATCACTAATGCTTTCAATCCCAGCTCTTGCCCTCTTGCCTCCTCTGCATCTTTAGTTTTTCTCTTCCATAATGTTGTACTGCCTATGATCGTGCTCAAATTTTTCCTACATTTAAAAGCAAAGCCCATAAACTTTATTTTCACTTATGACCCCTCTTCCATTCTTCCACTGCATGCCCACGCATGCCTTTTCTACTGAAACTGCTTGTGCTTGGGAGTTGATGAGTGCTATCAACTTCTAAATCTACTGGCCTTTCCTATGATTCCACTTTTCTTGACTGCTCTGGTATACTCCACACTGTGGACTGCCTTCCTCTTCTTAATGAAATTTTTACACCCTTTGCTTCTAACTCTTGTAGAACAGATCTCCCATGGGGATGTGAATATATTGCAATCAGCTGGCAATATTGTTAACAGAACATACCTAGGAGTTATAAAGCATGTAACAAGTGTAATGAATAGTTCATAAAAGTTTATGTATATAACACATGAGAAAATAAATATGGTAGGAATACCTATTTGGTCATCTTAAATTATTCCATTTGGCAACATTTGAGTCATAGACCCAAATCATATAGAGGTATTTTAGATAAATATCTTACAATCAATAATTGTTTGCCAATTCAAAAAATTAACTATATTGTTAGTTTCTTTTAGCAAGGACTTTTATAGCGATTGGAGCTTCTCATAATATTGATATTAAAGTAGTTGAAAATTAAGGAAACCTCAAAAATTGTTCTTAGAAGTTTGTGCCTTACCAGTTTGATCTGGCAGAAAACTGCCCACTGATCTCTGCCTCTGGTTTTGAACCTTAAATTTAAACTAACAATTGGGGGCGAATGTGGCTCAAATGGTTGGGCGTCCGTCTCCATATGGAAGGAACTGAGTTCGATTCCCGGGACCTCCCGGTAAAAACAACAACAAAAATAAATAAATAAACTGACAACTTACATTTACTGTCAGTCATTAGCAAAATTAGCTTGTATATAGAAAAGTAAGAGTTTGCAATATACTATCAGCCTAACTTACTAAGTTATTGGTAATGGGGCAGTAATGAGCCTCAGAAATGATATACAAATGTTTCTAAGGTCATTATCACAAGAACAGAGAAGCCATGAACAAAATGAGTCCTTGCCATTGAAAACCAGGTATACCAAACTCAGTGATATGAGATTTATGACATATCTTTGATATTTCCTCTTTCACAGAAACATTGAGTATAAGGGCCTAGCTCAATAAAGGAAAGCCTACTTGTGGCTGAGTCCCAGAATCAAATATTATCTCTGCATCCTTGACCTTCATCTTATTTCCCACTTACCTTTCCCCCAATTCGCCATTTAACTTTATTTGTTCAACAAGTATTTGAGTATGTATAAGCCATTTGTTTCTAGGTGCTAGGGATACAAAAGTAAATTAGAAAACAGCTTTAAAAAACAAACAAACAGATAGAAAGGGGGGAAAAAGTGAATTAGACCTCCCTCTAAGGAAGTTAAAAGTTGAGCTTAGATCAGGACAATGAAGAAGAGCCAAGCTACAAACCAGGAAAGTATTTAATGCTAAAGAAACAGCAAGTGTTGTACGGAGACGGGAATGAGCTTAAGAGGATTTTAAGAGGTTATATGACATGATATACATCTTAAAAAATCACTGTAGCTGCTACATTAAGAATGGAAGCAGAGCAAGGTGGGTAGGGGGTAAAGGATAGACAAGGGAGCAGGAGTGTAAAGTGGTATGATAGCAGCTATAGCAGTTGTCCAGGTTAAGAAATATTAGTGGCATGGAAATAGTGTTTGCAATGGAAAGAAATTAATAAATTCAGTATCATTTAGTGGATATTAGTCACTCCCTCCTACAAGGAGGAATAAAGGATGACTCCAAGGTTGGCTTCGGTACCCAAGTGGTAGATACACAGTGATTACATTTACTCAGAATTAAAGACTAGAGGAAAAAACAGGTTTAACAGAGAAAAATCAACAGTTCCTACACATGCCATGTTCTCCAAACGTCCTTGCCTTTTTGAAAATAACACTCCAACTAAAATGCTCTTCATCCTCCTTTGCTCACCATCCCTAGAACAACCCATCTCTCAAAGCCACCTCTAAAAATCTGCTGATTCACCCCTCATCCAAATTCATCCCCCAAAATAAATTCATTCCTCTAGACTTCCTGGCATTTTCTTCCTACCTTTTAAGGCATGTAATATTTTCTACCTTGAATTAAATTTTTAATATATATTTAATTTCTTAGAATGTAAGTTCACTGCCCTATCCATCTATGTCCAACAGTATTTGTATTAGTGTTTTATAGATGAGATGAATACTCAAAATTTGCCAGCATTTAATCTCACCTTTACTATGAAGGTTTACAAACAAAAAGTTGGACTGCTTGGCTCTCATCAGTATCCTGTTCAATGAAATATTTGGGAACCTGTAACCCACAGCATGGGATCCTTCAAACCAAAGTGCACCAAAGCCATTATGAGGCCAGTAACCCTAAGCTTTCCAGTCAGTGATTCTGTTTATAAGTTATTCCTAGGACATACTTCTTCCTTGGCAGGGCTAGCATCCTATTCAACTTACATGAAGTCCAAAATACCCTAACATTTTTAGGCATTCTGTGGATTACTGATGCACTTGTGAACTAGTCAGTTGCTGACCTGCCCAGCTCATTAGGAACTCAGCTATCCTGACTGCTGAAGCACCACAGGAAATCTGACTATATTCCCAATCTATTTGGGCAACATGATGATAATCCATGGTTGAGGAATCTTCTCCATCTCGCCCCACTGGGTCAGAGCACTCTCCCTACTTCAGTTATTGCTGTATAACTGGTCCCTTGGCATTAGTGATTTAAGAATTTATTTTGGGTAGGGAGTCCTCATTTGTGTGCCCATGAACAGGGGCTTCAGGATTACCTTGAAATTATGTACAAACCCCATCTGTGTCATTGTTTTACATTTTTCTTGGGAGAGGATCTATTGCTTTCACTATATTCCCAAAGATTTCATAACCCCAAAGGTTAAGAACTCTACAGTCTTTCAAGAGTTAATGTATGTTGAATTTCCTGTGTGGTAAATTCATTATTTAAACATAGGCAAAATCTATGATTATAATAATCAAATTCTTTCTGCATATAGTAGGAACTGAAATCCAAAGGGATCAGAGTCAAAATATATACTCCAAAACCAATTTATCGTTACACTCATTTAAAAATAAGACAAAACTGCAAATTAAATCAATAGAAATAAGGTAGATCAATTTATTATTTTTTTGTGTGTATTTCACAAGATTGATTTTGGAAGGGCTATTTGACAGATTTCAGCATAAACGCCAAATTCTACAGATGTGTTCAACAAAAAAGCCATTTACTCTTGGCCCTTTTAATACAGGTGAAGTGTCATATTGCATCACAAATGATAGAGGTGCAGTTAACAGATTGAGGGGCATAATATTTAAGAAATAAGATGTTTTCTTCCCACTGCTCTTTAGCTAATAAATAACATAATACACACATACATTAATGGCTATCATAACCACCAGTAAATCAATTTGGAGGATAAAAATCCACAGGCCTACCTACTTAAAAGACCGGAAATAATAAAACAGTATAAAAATCAGTGTTTTTATCCTTAGGTTAACAATCCCAGAGTCAGATTTCTTTGATCACAAATTTACAAGGTTTGAAAGGTGTTGGGAGAGTGAGAGAGATGGGGGAAGACTGGCAGTGCATGCTGAGTTGCAGAGTTGGACCGTAGTTCAAATTAGTCATTACCCAGATTAGGGCAGTATTTTGTGGTGTATTGTAAAGGGTATTAAGGATCGACAATTCATCAGCCCTAAACACCAATTAATGAATGCCATCAGTGGCTTAAGGAATAAGCTGAGATGGGGTAAGGTGAAACAAAGTGAAAGAAAGACAATGGAAAATAGAAGCAACGTTTTAATGCCATCAGAGAAACTACTTTAGTTGACACTCGGAAGTGCTCTTCCCATAGGTTTCCTGTCCCTGGATCACCAAACACCAAGTTTAGAGCACAATTTGAGTAGGCACTATATTTCAGCTTTGATAAAACTTCACTAATTTGACTGAGAAAGAATACATGTCTGATTTAGTAAAAAGTATCAATGAATATTCCGAGGTACAGCTTTGTTATTACATCAAGTGAAAAGAGCAATAATGCCAACTATTAGAGTAATAACAAGCAGAGGTCCTGCCAGGCCTATCTTGAAGAATAATTATTTTTTATGTCAGCAGCACAAGAGTTTTGAACAACTTGTAAACAGATCACAAACATGCTCTAATTCATCAAAAACAAAATCCAACTATCCTTACTATCACAACTTGCCAAGACCGTAATTGTTCTAGTCAGATATAGCTTTCAAAAACGAAATGTTTCTCAAGTACTATCAAATTAGGAGCTACTGGGACATGAAACAAGCAGGCCCTTATTTCAGACCTTAACCAGTTTTCATAAAGTATTTATCTCCAACTTCAGTTTATTCCAATATTCATTTATAATAAACAGGACAATGTTTAAAATTAGCCATTTCCTACAACTCTAAACTCATAGAAATAGACAATTTAGCCCATCTAGTCAAAATCTTCATCAAGCAATGGTAAAACAGCCTAGAAGTATGTCTTCCTTAACTGAGCTTTGAGGCAGAACAAAAAAAGAAAAATTAAAAACCTCTCTACGCTAAGCACCAACAATGGAAGCTAAGCAATTATACCTAGGAATCCTTAGTGACAGGTCTTTCCCAATGGAAAATCCTGAGATTTGAAGCACTGTGACTTTACAGAAGGCAGGTTGGTTCTATCTTT
>PVKH010040808.1:0-11017 GCA_004027955.1 Chaetophractus vellerosus
AGTCTGGCAGGGAGCTCCAGCCGCAGTCGGGGATGCTTGGCCAGGGGGTGAGATGGATGGAGGTGGGGTCTCTGGCACCTTCGGAGTTGCGGGGGGGGGGGGGGCGATGGTACATAAGGTGGTGGGAGTGGTGGGCACTCCTCTTCAGCTCCTGAGGTATGGGCTGCTTTCGGCCCCCAGCTGGTCGTGCTACTAAGACTTTAGTCTGTCCCTGCCTCCCTATGCACATGTGGACCCATGGGGGCATTGTCTGGGCTATCTCTAGCCAGGAATCTATGTACGGAAACTGGCCTGGGTGGCCGGGGTCTCCTGTAACCACCAGCCAGACGGCTCGAACCCATTCTAGGTCTAGGGTGCCATCAGAGGGCCAGTCCACCCCAAAGGTGGGCCACTCTAGCTCACAGAGGGTCCGGAGGGTTCTGGGTTTCATTCACATGCCATAATCTCCGGAGAAGCCCTTCTTAAAATTCTGGAGCATGCAAGGGTTTGGACTGCGATGACCCCATCCCACCCTGTGTGCAGTGTCGCAAGACAGACAAAGGAAGGGGTGCCTCAAAGTCCACTCAGGTGGACTATCCATGTCTCTCGCGAGAGCTTCAGCTCATCTTAGCTAAGGTGCCCCGAACAGTTTACGGGGTTAGCTGTTGTGCCATATGACGTAGCCACGGAGTAGGTGGGAGCCCTCGCAGATCCCATGGTTTTTGGCCATGGGACCACAGACTGGATCGGCAGGTGCAAGCCCCTACCGTCCCCACTCACACTCTCATTCACGCAGAGGTTATACATTGCCTCCCCCCTTTTGGAGGCCCTGAACTGTGTTCCCAACAACTGGGAACTATGGGGTGATCAGTCCCCTCTTCTGTCCGAAGACAGGCCTGGCTGCGGGTCACCCGGGGACCTCACCTTGTCGCCGGCTCCCTGATGGTGTTCAGTCCATCTCCTCCTTGAGTCGGGTAGGGCTGCCATGACGCGGTCAGTGGAGCCCACCTCGGAAGGAGGTCCTGTCAAAGGGACAGGAGGAGCCAACCTCATTCGATTGGTGGGCACCATTGGCCGCGCCAGCTCGCCACAAACCAGAGGCTCAAAGGGCCAGTGTGCTTGGGTTTCCCGGCCAACGCGCCAGAATGTTACAGAAATCCGTTCCCGAGAAAATCCCAAACAGCACTCTGAGGAGCGGGCGAACAGTTTTATTACGCATGCGGGCCCAGATAAAGTCAGTTTCAAAAAAAAATCAGTTCTGGGCCCGGAAACCTTGATTTTCATCAGCTTATATAGGATTTTTACATAGGTACATTCTTAAGCAAGTGGGCGATCAAGATTTACAAAAGCAAGCATCAAGATTTACAAAGGGGAGCATCAAGATTCACAAGAGCATCAAGATTGACAAAAGAGAGCAGTCTGCATAATAGACAGGTGGGGTCTCCCACCTGGTCAGGACTATGCAGGGCTCTGCCTACCGAATGCAGGCTTCAGTTATGCATATTGAGGCACCGGTGGGCATTCCTTATCAGTACAGGTGCTGATAGTGGGGTGGTATACAGGGGAAAAAATGCCCCTAAAGGAAAATATGGACTGTAGTTACCAATATATTTTAACATTCTTGCATCAATTGTAACAAAAGTACCACACCAATGTTAAGGGTCAAAAGTAGGGAGGTGGGGTATGGGAATGTTGCATATTTTATTCTTAGAAAATTGTTATACACCACAGAAATAACCAAATTTCCTTGTCATCTAAGGCGTCTCTGAAAGTACATGTAGCTCTATGGTAGGTCATTTTCAGAAAAAAAAATAAAAAGAGGGAGAGAGAAGAAGAACTTTAAATGAGAAGCAAGGCAAGTATATAATTTATGCTCTGCTGTCAATTAACATAACCTTGGTAAGAATGGAAAGGTGGGATACAGTCAGATGCCCCAACACACAGGGCCTTTTGAACATCTTAAAAGCTATATAGGAAGCGGATGTGGCTCAAGCGAATGGACTGCCGTCTACCATATGGGAGACCCCGGGTTCAATTCCTGGGTGAAGGCAAGCTGGCCCACACCACAGAGAGCTGATGGCCTGCATTGCAGACAGCTGATGGCCCATGCTGTGGAGAGCTGATGGCCTGCGCCATGGAGATCTGGCACAGCAAAGATGACACAACAAAGTGACACATAGAGGAACGACAGTGAGAGACACAGCAGGCTGAGGAGATGAAGTGACTTGGGCGATTGAGTGATTCTCTTCTACACTGGAAGTCCCAGGATCGGTTCCTGGTGTCTCCTAAAGAAAAAAGCACACATGGAAAGTACACGGCTAATGGACACAAAGAGCAGACAGCTAGTGCAAAAACAACAAGGGGGTGGGTAAAGAAATAAAATAAATCTTTAAAAAAACAGTTATATAGCTAGATACTTCTTTGGGATATAAATGTATCCTTGTTGCCATAGGTATGTATTCTAGATACCTAGAGGCCCACATGGTAGCTAACAACATACTAAACTTTCCTCTGGGGGAAGTCCTGCTACTTTTCTCAAATAAGATGGCAAAAGCTCTGGAATATTTAAGCCTTTCTAATAAAAAGAAAACAGGCCAATTAGCCAAGTCCTCTGTATTAAGCCTTGTACTTACTACCCTTATTCCTGTTAAGATGAAACTAAGCCTAAATATAATTAATGCGTAACAGCTACCTCCTGAAAACCTTCATGTTACTGAAAAGCAGCCTCTCTTTAAGCTCAAGTCTGCAAATAACTTCAGTACCTCCTCCCCTACCCCAATGTGGGACATGACTCCCAGGGATCAGCCTCTCTGGCACCACGGGTTTATTGCCAAGTGTCAATCAGCATTGCATTTAGAGAAAGAGCGTGACCAAAAGGGGTAAATAGTAAATAAAATAGAGTTTTAATGGCTAAGAGATTTCAAAGTGAGCCAGGTGATCATTCCAGAGGTTACACTTATGCAGGTCTCAGGCAAACATCACAAACTGCCACAGATAACAAAACCTCAAACGAAAGTGGTTCTGAGGGTCTTAGGGATGTCTGGACACCATAGGCAAGCAACATGGGTTCATGAAAACAATATTCCCTCAGCAGGCTCTATCTGGGAACATATGAAAATCTATTTCTCCAATATAAGATGGTTATACTCATTTAAAATTCCCCTAATCATGATCCTTCTACTCCTTTTATCTGAACCTATAATTTAAAATTTATTTGTTAAGTATATTTGTCAGAGACTTAAAGTCTTCAGGTTGTTTATTTGCCAGTTGAGCCCTGAAACCCAACAGATATGGAGCCAACTCCTAATGTTCAATGTGGTATAGATGTCATATCACATACAGCAATGATACCACTAAACTAGATTATATTTAAATCTCTAATACTTTAAGAGGGATCCTTTAAATAAAGATATTAATTTTGAAAAAAGTCTCCTATCTACCAAAAGAAATCTATGAGTAATCTATATACTATACAGATGCCTAACAAATATATGCTCACTGAATGACTAAAGAGATAATATTGAAGATAATAATTTGGTAAAGAATATCCTTCAGAATTGGAAAACATTCATTTGCTACTAATATTTTATAATGTAGCTAACTTTTATTAAATCTTCACACATGATGAATAACTTCCTGTACTACCATGTAATTTTTGAAGCATTTGACAAGACGGATGGCTTTGTCATGATAAACCACAAATAGCATTTATTTGTTTAAAGAAACTAATTTTTTTTTAGAGAAAGAAGATTTATTTGGCATTCTAGAAAGTAAGTTTTATTAGAGGATTCACAATTCCGAAAAAGGTGAAAATAAAGAGCAGCTAAAATGAAATCTCTAAAGGAGTTCCTATAAAATAAACTAAAGTGGAATTTATTGACATTAAAGTAAAGGAATGCAAGAACAATAATAGGAAGATGTGAAAAAATCTAGTCAGAATTAGAAGGCTATTAAGCAATGAAGTATGTTGGTCATAATTTTAATCTACAATTAAAAGTAGAATAAATAGCCTATATGTAATAAAAGATATAAATTGCTCGTAAGCTGGAAAGAAAAATGAAGAACCTTGTACTTTGTGAATATAAAAGTTTAGTAGTTTTAAAGAAATTGATAAACTAAAATTTGCAATAGTCATAATGTTAATTCCCTCACAATCATTTTTTGAAAACCTACCAAGTGCTGACCTCTTTGTTAAGTGCAGAGAATGCAAAAATGAAGAGATGATTTTGTAGATCTTTAGGAATTTATGTTCTAGAGATGGAGCACTATATGTATGAGGGAAAAAAGTAATGCAATGCAGTTATAAGTGCTTTTTTAGAGGTATGAATAATTTTAAAAACATAAAGGAGGGAACTGCTAATTGTCTCTGATAAATGTTGCCACAAAACCACATCGATTGGTGACAGCTAATCAGGAGAGTAAGGTTGAGGCTCTATTGACCAGTTGGAGGAAAGTGCTGGTTAGTTACCAGTGGCAATGGATGACTACAGCTAAGAACACTGCAAATAGAGGAGGGAATGTGACTGAGGCAAATACCAAGTATTTTAAGGCCAAACTCTCACCACTGTAAATTTCACAGTACTCATAGTTAGCAATTAGTTGTCAAAGAAAGGAGATGCATAACAGCGACTTAATTTTGCTTCTTTATAATTTTACCCCCATCATTTCCCATATCATGACATCCACAGTTATGCAAAGAATTTTTTGCATATCTTGACATTGGCTGTAAAACCTCCTTTTCCTCCCCTGCTTGGCTTAATTACAAAGTTGTTTGTCCATTTTCTCTAATCCTTCACTAATTACCTCTTTCTAATTTCCACCAAATGTGAGTGTGGAGGGTCTGGATATGTGGGTGGGTGTGTTGTTTCCAGTCACTGAATTAACAATGAGTCCAAGTATGAAGTAAGCAAAATTTTTCTTTTTTTCCATGTCACTTTGAAGGCTTTTTCATTCCCCTAATGTGTCCTTTCTTGGCCTTGGCATCTCTGGTATAAAGTCTTATTCTTAATTCATATTCTAAGCATTCCTACTCCCAAGCATCATTTGTATTCTAAAGACGGTAGAATCAAAATTCTCTATAATGCAATGATTTCAGCATCTGAAACAGATGAAGAGAAAGATATTTAGGGGGAGGATGCATTTTTAACATTTTATTGCACCATGTTTCAGACACCTATTGATCTCCTATGTAATGCAAACTTTGTATACAAAGACTCTCTAATTTATGATAAAAGCTTTAACTTATCACTTTATCACTTTACCTTCTTCAAAAACCATCTCATATTAGTTGAGATTTTAATCTTACAGAACATTTTTACATGCCTGATGTTATTTAAGCCTTAATATAGCCATTGGTGGTACTGTTTTAACCCCGTTGTAGAGATGAAGCAACTGAAACTCATAATTAAGTGGCTTGACCCAGGCTATATAGCTAGTAGGCAATAGGTCCCGGGCTTGAATTCAAGCATTCTGTCTCTCAGAACTAGAGAGACTGAACTCTAGAAGCTATTAGTGGTGTTTATGCAAATCAGGGGAGGACAGAAGATTAGTACTCTAGTTAATTAGAGTTAACCAAAGGTAAAACCTGGTTTTAGATGAGACAAATTTTTCATCTCTTCACCTCTAGCTCATCCACCTGTAGCATTCTAGCCCCAGGGCCATCACGGGGATAGCCGCTCTCACTCTGGAGCACCCAACCCAGCCTGGCCCTGCAATGTTCTTTGCTACATGCATAATTTAAATTTATTTTCCAGAGTAGAAGCAGGGCTACCACTTAAATGCCCCTTAAGGTTGTATCAACTAGGTGATTTGCATTAGAAAAGAAGTAGAAAGGCTTTATACTCCATACAATGAATTTCTCATTATGGAATTTGGAAGTATAAAAGGTGAATGTGGAATGAAAGCAATCAGCAGGGCAAGGTGACCTTTATATCATAATATAATTTCACAAAGATAGCCATAGATTTTGAAAACAAATACAGATAACAGCATTGCTGCATGGTTATCACTTATGAGTCTTATTTTTTGTACTGTTGGGTTTTTTTTTTTGCTTTATAAAATTGTGTGCTGCACAGGAGAGTTATTAACTGTGTAAACTGTGGGCATGAACCCATTTATATATAAGACCTTTTGCAAGGGTTATTTTTAGATAAGGTGTGCTCAACTGGATCAGCGTGGGTCTTAATTTAGATTACTGGAGTCCTTTATATGCAGATGAAATTTGTTACAATCAAAGAGGTCCCCAGGGAGAAGCTGGAAGCCAGCAGAAGCCAGAAGAGTAGACACTAGGAGAGAGAGATCCCCATCTTGGCAGAGATGCAAGCCAAGGAGCCTCCAGGATTGTGGCAAGCCAGCACCAGAATGGTACAAACTTCAGGAACAAAGCATTGCTTTGCCAATGCCTTGATTTTGGACTTCTAGCCTCTGAAACTGTGAGCTCATAAGTGCTTGTTGTTTAAGCTAACCCATTGTGTGGTATTTGTCATAGAAACTTGGCAAACTAAAACAGTGGGTATTATTGAAAGCAGTATAATGGTGTGGTTAAGGGCTTGTATTCTATCATCAGACAGATTGGCTTCACCACTCAAAATCTATGTAGACTTGGACAAGTAATTTGTCCTTTCTTGGTCTTATTTTCCTCACCTCTAAAATAAAATAATAATAACTCCAATCTCTTAGATTTGTGGTGAGAAAAATGAAATACTATTTGTAAAGTGTTTACCTCTCACATGTTAAAATTTCAATAATGTAAGCTATTAATGCAAGGAAGACTAAACAAGACAAGAATTAACCCTAATAAAATGTCATTTTCTTACTAACAATCTCAAAATGCTGAGGGAAAAGCTTTGGATGAATAATTTACTGTTCCTCTTATTTCCTGCATATAGATGGAAACAATTTCAGTGACAGATATAAACAGAGTGTTATATTCTAATATAAAAATGATATTGGTGAAGTATGGCAGTTTGATATTGTTTATGAATTCCAAAAATAGATATTGTATTATGTTTGTAAACTGGTCTGTCCCTCAAGTCATATTACATTATATTGGATTCAGAGGTTTCACTTTTACTTGATTAAATAATGATTGAGACTTTGATTGGGCCACATCAGTAGGACGTTGAGTCCCCACCCTCTTGGTGGGCAGGGACTCACAGAGAAACCACACCACAGAGAAGGGAGTTTGGAGATTTAATGCTGGAGCCCGGGAAGTAAGCACACAGAGGAACAGAGAGAAGTCTGGATTAGACACAGCAGAGGCCCCAGGAAGAGAGATGAGCTGCTTGCCTGACAGTCTACAGCTGGCCTTGTGGAACTAGCAGAGCAAATGAGCCCAGAGAGAGGCAATCCCCAGGAAGAGAGGAACCTAGGAAGCCTGACCCTTGCAGACATTGGCAGCTATCTTGCTCTAACACATGGCAGTAGACTTTGGTGAGGGAGGTAACTTACACTTTATGTCTTGGTAACTGTAAGCTTCTATCCCAAATAAATATGCTTCATAAAAATCAACCAATTTCTGGTATTTTGCATCAGCACTCCTTTGACTGACTAATACATGAAGTATTATATAGGAATTATGCCATTTTGAGGGTTGTAACTAACGTATGCAGATGCTTAGTATTAAATGGAGCATTGCACTAGAACTTCAGTTAGAACAAATGGAATAGAAAGTTGAAAGGATTAATTTTGTTTGTCTAACTTAAGCCAGAAATAAAATGAGCTCACCATCTCTAAGAACCTTATCTCAATGCCGAAAAGTAAATGCACAGAAATGTAATCACACGACCTAAAATTTCATCTCATTTTGACATGCCATAAATCTTTTCTATTTTAAATAAACCAGCTTTTACTGGAAATCCTAATAAGTTATTTTCAAAATTTACCATGCAACTGTACAATGCCTATGATACCAAAAGATAAAAAGGGGGAAGCCACATTATTAATTATGAACCCAAGAATTCCTCTTCAAAAACAGGACCTCCTTAATTCATTGAGATGATGCTTGAATTATGGCTCAATTTATTTCAATTAAGTATATTCAATACTCAAAAGTATACCAAATAATGCAAAACAGAATAATGAATGATGAAAACTGATGAAACATAGAAGAAAACAAATGGGTGGAAGGTAATTTTTCTTGTGCTATACTGTGTTTATAGACTGCCAGGTAGAAGTGAAATGACAGACATTTCAGGTTGAACATATTTCATTAAATTAAAAATGTTACCAAAAAGTTACAGAACAATATACTCAGCAGTTCTGGTTTTCAACCATTTTGGAATTGTTTTGAAGATATTAGAACAAAACAAAACAAAACAAAAACATAAAGAAGCTTCTGTCCCATGAAATGTGCAATGCATTCACAGATTTGTGTGTGTGTGTGTGTGTATGTGCAATGTTAGTAATGTTAAGGACTTTTGGGAGGTCCATGGGCCCCAAGTTAATAATCCGTTGTCAAAGAGGTAGGAAAAAGCCACTTTTAAATTGTGCACAGTGATTTTTCACAAGTAATGAGGTTTTTGAAAATAATAATTTAAACTATATTGAGGAAAGTCCAAATGTATATTTATATTTTGAATTTTGTAGCTTTCCTCTTCCAACTCGCTTCCATATTAACTGAAAACACTGCTTTGAAAAAGCACAGTAACTTCTAAGTTGCTTTAGCCTCTTTGTACTAATAAAACATATGTGCAGGTTTTTAGAACTTTGTGTAGTCTTTTCCAGTGGAAAATTTGCATATCTCATTGACTTCAATGGAGGAAGGCAAAGAAAGGGTAAGTTGCCAGGCAAAACAACTCTAAGATCAAGAAATAGGAAGACATTGTTCCATTCTGTGATGCTTGATGGGTACCATTTGGAGAAGTTATTCACTTCTTCCACAAGCCTATGGCCTGAGGCAAAGTAATATCATCATTCGGGTCAACGAGAATCCCACATTTCCGTAAACCCTATTCTTGCATATTTCACAGTTCATTCTGCTCCATAGACATATCATGGGGATTCATCTAAATCACATTACAAAAACATTCAAAGACTGATTACAATTCACTTTTCAAAGATCCAGTGGTCACATCACTTGACTTTAATAGAAAAATAAAATTACGGCCCATAATGCCATCTAACTCAACATGATCCAGTGTTTCATTCTGACATCCTTTAGTGCTTATCTTTGGCATTGTCCAAAAGCTGCATCTGATGCCAAGCCTGGTCATGCAGAGAATGTAAATTTAAAGAGCCATTTTCATTTATAACTAAAAGACCCAGCTGGGAACACAGCTGTTAAATGCTAAGGCAAAGCAAATTTTACTGCTACCTGTGAGGGTCTAATTATAAAACCACCTAGTCAAGCTTTCAAAATCCATAAATGAACTATCCCACCATCAATGTGGATTTAACTTCTATAGAGAGAAAAAAGTGAAATTATCTGAATCACATAATACAGAAGCAATCAGGAAGATTTTATAAAATCCTAAAATCTATAAATGTCTTAAATGAAGTTGCCCTTGATTTTTAGCATAGTTTCCAGGTTTCTCTATATGCAGGCTTAGAACCTAGAGTTTGGAGTAATATAGACAAAAAAAAATGAATTGCAGCATTATTTGCACTAAAGATTTAATTTAATGCAAATTTCAGCATTAATGAACAAAAAAGAAAAGTCAGCAATTCAGTGTACTATGGAAACCCAAAATCTAGAAATTTGAATATAATAGTAAAATTTCTATTTGGAAAAGAGGTTTCTTAATAGTCAAGGGAGATAAATGCGTTTACATATAATGTCTTTTTGATATTCCCTATCATTTTGACATGTTATGACATAAAATTTTACTCACTGTAGTATACTGTTCATGTTTGCCCTTTTCTTAAATTGACCTTGGAAAATAAAGTAATCTGTGATATACATGATTTGTTTCAACATCTTAGCTGCCAAGTATCTATTCATCGTGAATTGTGCTTTGTGTACCAATCCTGGACCCCACAGAGGTCCTAAGAGAGAAAGAACATCATAGTATTTCATTGCACCCCCTCCACTGTCTCCTTTAAATCATCATTCAGAAACTCATCCAGTATTCTTTCTGTATAATAGTAATAAGGTTATTCTGATTAACATTCAAAAACCCATACAGTATAATGAGAGATGTATAAAACATTTTAAGTATTTGTCCAGTAATTTCTGTCTAAGAGATGAGAAGATTCTAAAGGGTTCCATGTCTTAGTCTCTGTGTACAATGGTTAGTACATCCCAGAAGACAGGTAGTACTTAATAGATACTATTTTGGCTTGGGACTCATCTCATATTAAGATTTATCTCATTCAACATTATCAACACTCATCTATTTATAATTATACCCTGGCAGCAATTGTGGTTACCGAATCTGAGAAGCCAGAGTTTCAAGAGCAGAAACTGAATTGAGGTGTTAATTTTTAAATTTGTATTACTTCCTCTATGCTTACCTAATTATTTGCTTTATTGCAATGGAAAACAGAAGTTTTCATATTATCACTAAATTCTCCCAAGATTTTTTAAATAGAAATATACTTTACCTAATGAGATTAGGCTTGGATTCTAATCTAATAAATAAGAAAATGAGACAATTCAAAGGAAAATATTATGGAAATCAGACTTGTGCAACCTTCCCTCCAATTGCACAGCATTTTGTCACAATGACATCCATAAGTCTTCCCTTTTTCACTTTTGCATATTTATATTTAGACTTGGCCCCTGTCCAACTGAGGCCATATCCTGTGGTTAAATAATCCTTCCTGCTTTAGAGTGGTGAATTGCATTCAAATACCTCCTCCCACAAAGAAAGGTTAGTTCATGGTAAAACATATATTTCCAAAATCTTATAAAAGAATGAGCACAAATGTGGTGCTCTTGAGAAATATTTCCCCAGGGAAGCAATGAAGGAATAACAGGAGGAGAAGGAAATAATGTTGTTAATGGTTAGAATTTATGAAGTGCCTACCAAGTGTCTGGAACTATTCTAAGCAATAGTGTATTCATTTTCCATGTTATCCTCATAATATTCCCACGAAG
>PVKH010040809.1:0-11020 GCA_004027955.1 Chaetophractus vellerosus
ATTTTATTTTTCCCCCACCCCTTGCGCTTGCACTCGCTGTCTGTTCTCTGTCCATTCGCTGCACGTTCTTCTGTATCTACTTGTGTTCTCTTCTCGTCTTCCCTTTAGGAGGCACCAGAAATCAATCCTGGGACCTTCCGACGTGGGAGAGAGGCAGTCAATCGCTTGAGCCACCTTAGCTCCCTGGCTTGTTGTGTCTTTCACTGTCTTTTTCCTCTGTGTCTCTTTTTTGTTGCGTTATCTTGTCACGCCAGCTCTCCATGCGGGTCAAACCCGGGACCTCCCATATGGTAGATGGGAGTCCAATCGCCTGAGCCACATCCGCTTCCCAGGCGTCCTTTTTATTTTTATTTATTTATTTATTTTAAAACAAACCAATTTCATTCATACATATTAATGAATCGTACGATCCATCCGAGGTATACAATCAATGGTATTTGGTATAATCACACAGTTGTGCATTAATCACTTCAATCATTATTAGATCATTTTCATTATTCCAATAATAATAATAAAAAAACTCATCACCTGTCAATCTCTCTATGCTTTCCCTGCCATATATAGTTGCTATTATTTTTCTCTCTCATTTATTTGTATTTATATTTTATAAAAGTAGTTTTATATATGCAATATTATCAATCTTCATATTTCTTTTTTTACAATTTTTAATCAATTTTTTTTAGGATACATTGATTACATAAATGTTACACAGAAATTTTAGGGGTACCCATATGCCCCACATCCCACACCTCCCACAACCTCCCACATATACATCCTTCATCGGTGTGGCATATCACCTGCAATAGATATACACATTGTGGGGCTTTGCCACCAAGCATGGACCACAGTTCAGACTATAGACCACCCTCTCTCCCACACAGTTCTGCATGATACATGATGGTATAAAATGGCCTATATCCTCCATTGCAATGTCACCCAGGACAATTCCCAAGTCCCAAAAAAGCCCCCGTATTACAACTGCCCTTCCCTCTCCTTGCTCCCAAAGCATCCAGTGGCCACTGGCTCCACATAATTTTGTAATTTCTTCCATTGCGTGAATCACAACAAGTCTATAACAGGACACCAACAAGTCCACTCTAGTCCATAGCTCTTCCCCCAATCCCGAGGAGTCTAGGATGGTGATGTCCCCTCCACCACCAAGTGGGAGGGGGCTTATATCCCATGGATACGATGGAAGAGATTATCCTGCCTGCAGCTGCAGGCTCTCTCCATTCCACCGGGAGTGCTTTTTAGATAGCACTATTTTAGATTGGTCAGTTACTCATCTGTCAGGGATGCTTTGAAAGTTACATCTCCACCAGTGTTGGACTAAATGAGCACTACACATTTTTAAAGATGAAATTTTCTGATTAATGGGAGCTCCAAACACAACTGAAATTGAAGCCACTGCTCCACATCTACTAGTTTGACAACTTCTAACATTATCTCCTAGGACAGGAGACAAGTGACTCTGTGTTGTACTCTGTGAGAACATCTTCGGTGGTAGTGATAGCATAGAAAAGACATATTGTACCAAATGTTTAGAAGACCTGGCATCCAGTTCTGGATCTGTCAATAACCACTAAGCTTATAATTTACCCTCTCTGAACATCAATTTCATTTTCTGAAAAAAATGTGCCAATGTATTGAAAAACACTTTGAGCTTTTGACAAATGTTATATGATGTTAACTTTAAAAAAATCTCTTTAGTGATGCGGCTAAAGCCAGTCTCTGCTTGGTAACAGCAAGTTTCTGACAGTTCTATTGCACCAAACTTTTAGGAATTTTCTTTTGCTCTTGGTTTGGAAACCTAAACTTAACCTCACAGGAGGCTTAAGTGAAAAATCGTTATGTGACCACAGTTTTCCTTCAAATGTCTTGGCTAATGAATGGTCTAGCTAGCTATTTTACTAGTGGCAAAAAATAATTCAAAGCCACTGAATGAATACTAGAGCAATTGTGGTGAAAATATCACTATGAGGTTTTCTGGCTATATATATTAAGACACTTCCCTTTCATTCAGCTTAGCCTACAGCACTGGGAAAACATCAAGGAAGACAGGCAGAATTGACACAATCTCCCTGATCCCTAAATAACTGCAATCTGCTTTCCCACTGCGGTTGTGTAGCTGGGCAGGAGAGACTGCATTTAACTGAGCCGTCATGTTTTCTTTTTCTAGGGCCCTGTTGGAGGTATGAATTGTGTAAAAAGAGAAGTTTCTTTTTAACAACATAATTCAATTTAGTCCACATTTATTGACTTACTACATGCCAAGAGTTGAGCCGAAATGGCTAAAAATATAAGATATGAAATTCCCCACCCCCTCAAGGAGCTCACACTCTAGTCAGGAAGATAGAATGGGAACAAATTAAAATATCCCAATGCAATAAGTACAACAAACATATACAAATGCAGAGGCAGTAAAGAGGGGGCATGTAATGAGTTCCATCTGAGGACTAAAGGAAAGGTTTCATGGATTTGGGGTAGTGTGACCTGTGTTTTGAAGACTGAATAGGAGTTTACCTGGCAGAAAAAGCCTTCTTCTGTCAGTACTCCCTTTTCCATTTGCATTAACTATGTTGGTGAACACCTTTCTCCATAAAGATATTGTAAGCATTTGCACTCTTGCACAACACACACGTGATCCTACACTTCCTTGTCAGCATTTAGTATTGTCACTATTTTTTTTTTTAATTTTAGCCATCCTGAGAGATATATAATGATATCACATTGTGGTTTTAAATTGCATTTCCCTGATGGCTAATGATGTTGAACATCTTTTTTATGTGCTCATCTTCCATCTGTATATCCTCTTCGGTAAAATGTTTTGCTCATATCTTTTGCCCATTTTCTGATTGGTTGTTAGTGGTTTTTTTTTTAACTACTGAATTTTGAGAGTTCTTTATGCATTCTAGATGAGAATCCTTTTTTAGATATGTGGTTTGCAGAGCAAAAGCTTTACATTTTAATGCTGTCCAATTTATCAATTTTTCGTTTTTTTTTCTCTGCCTAACCCTAGATTCCAAAGATTTTCTCCTTTTTTCCCCTAAAAGTTTTATATTGTATCATTTTACATTTAAGTCCATGATCCATTTTGAGTTAATTTTGGTATAAGGTGTGAAGTTTAGGTGAAGGTTCATTTTTTTTGTCCACATATGTCCAATTGTTCCAGCATCATTTGCTGAAAATGCTCCCTGTGCTCCACTGAATTGCTTTTGCACATCTGTCTGAAATCAGTTGAGCGTATTTGTGTGGGTCTATTTTTGGGTTTTCTATTCTATTCCACTGATGTATGTTTCTTTACCTCCAACAATGCCATACTGTATCGATTACTGTAGCGATGTAGTTGTCCTTAATTTTGGGTAGAGCGATTCTTCTCACTTAACTCTATTTATCATCATGTAGGCTATTCTAGGGCCTATACCTTTCCATAGAAAGTTTAGAATAAGCTTCTCTTAAAAAAACAAGCTTTCTTGGATTTTGATAGCGATCACATTGAAGTTATATATCAATTTGGGGATAATTGACATCTTTACTATGTTGAGTGTTCCCATACCAAGAACACTTTATTTTCTCCATTTATTTAGATATTCTTTTATTTCTTTTTTTTTTATTTTTTTTTATTTTATTACATATCTCCCCTTCCCCCCCGCTGCAGCGACGCGCCGAGACTTGGTCACTGCGCAGGCGCGGCTTTCCCTGCTTGTGGGCGGCTTCTGCTTCCATCACGGCCGGCTTTTCAGTTCGCGGGTGGCTGGCTGCGCTCCATCCGCGGGCGACCTGCCCTGCCCGTGGCGGCTTTTGCCTGTCCGTGGCAGCTTTTTGCCCTGCTCACGGCGGCTCTGGCCCGCCCATGGCAGCTTGCCATTCTCAAGGCGGTCTGCCCGCTAGGAGAGGTCCCCGGGAACCGAACTCAGGGCCTCCCATGTGGTATGTCGACGCCCTATCCACTGGGCTATCCAGTCGGCCCCTATTCTTTTATTTCTTTCACCAATTTTGTAGTTTTTGGCATACAGAACCCTTTATATATTTTGTTAATCCTCTACCTAATATTTCATTTTCTTTAGAGCAATTATAAGTGCTATTTTTTTAAAGATTTATTTTTATTTATTATACATCCCCTCCTTTTTGCTTGTTCTTGCCGTGTTCATTTTTCTCTGCGTTCCTCTGTGTCTGCTTGTCTCCCCCTGCTGGGGCGACCTGCCGAGTCAGCTCACCGGCGCAGTGGCCTGCTTGCTTGTGGGGGCTCGTCCTTGCTCGTGGGGGCTTGCCTTCTTGAGGCGGTCCGCCTGTTCGAGGAGGCCCGGGGACTGAACCTGGGGCCTCCCATGCGGTAAACCGGCACCCTACCAACTGGGCTATACAGCCGGCCCCCATAAGTGCTATTTGACATTTATTTTTACCAATTGAATGAGTATAAATTCTATCTCATTGTGATCTTGATTTGTAATTCCTTGATCACCAACATATTAAATATATCTTCATTTATTTATTGCCAAGATTTATTTCCTATTCTCTGAAATGTCTTTATTTGTCCTTATATAGTCTTGATACTATTTTATTTTTAGTTTTTTATATTATGCATACCTTCCCAGTTGTAACTTGACATTTTATTTTCCTTAAAGTGCTTTTTGATGGTCAGTTTTTAAATTAAATATCATTAAATTTATCAATATTTTTCATTTATAGTAAATTAATTTTATATCTTACTTCAGGACTGTATAGAATTTATATGTCCAAGTTCAAAAGACTTGCATAAGCTAAATAAACAAAATTTTTACTAGAAATTAATTTTAAAACAGAAAATACTGGTTTCCATATTCCTCTTCTAAATAAGCAGAGAGAAAATTTTCCCATTCTAAGACCCTATCTACATTGCATCCAAGCAATTAATTAAAAAGTAAAACAATATCCTCAGTAATTTTGTAAGAGAAAGAAAACTACTCTCCCTTTAAGTTGTTTTCCCCATAAAAACTAAATGGGTCTTAAAGCTTTATCAGACTTCGGTTTGCCCTGGTTATATCCAAAAAGCAAATTAATTTCTATCCAGACCCCTTTCGTTATTGTTTCAGAATTTTTTCAGTGTGGTATAGTAGGACTGCCTCCAAAGTTGATTCTGGCTTTGTATTTGATTATTAAAGAAAGGAATTTTGGTGCCAAAATGTAATATATAAACCTTGGATTGAGCTGTACTGTTCCCCTTCTATGAGGATCTGAGTATTTCATTGGCAAAGAGACTTTTCCCCATCTGTTGAAAGGATCTAGGTATTCCATGCATATTTATGTCTGGAAAAAATCAAGATCCTTTTTAGGGAAATATGGCCTGAGAGGTGCAGAAAAATATATTAAATTGTCTACCTTAACTATAGGAGTTCAACTATTTTTTCAGGCAAAAAATACTTTTAATTTACTTATGAACCTTTCTGCATTTAGCTTTTGATTACATAGAATATATTTTGAATATTGTTTTATTGTCATTTTATTTATTTATTTGTTTGTTTCTTTTTTCTATTGTCATTTTAATGTTTAAAAAACCTAAATAGGTATTTTCTGGGCTAGCAAGAAGTTGAAATGGACACAAAGAAATACACACACACACACACACACACACTTCATGATCTCCAGCCCTAATATTAACAGTCAGCGAGGTCGAGGGTCATTTGGAAGCCAAAACTGGAGGGTGAAGCAATGTTACTAAAGGTGCACTAATACTGTGAAAAGTGTAAGAGTTCTTAAAACACTTTCAGAAGAATCCTGTGTCTTAGCTCTGTGTGAATGTCAGTGGTGGTTTTCACCTGGTCAGCACAGAACCTGCCCTCTACCAGGCAGCCTCCTCCTCTGCTGCAAAGACTCACCCATTTGCCTTTTGCTTCTCAGGTGGCATCACTGAAGGTAAAGCTTAGGGCCATGCCACTCCAGCCACTAGGCATCTTTTTGGGATCTTAGCCTGAGACCTAAGCCAACCATTAAAAAATCAATTACTAAAATGATTTTAAGAGGAATCTTATTGTCACATACATGCGTTATGCAAGAATTTAAATTTGGGGAAACTCTTGGGCACTTTTTCAATTTTCATCTTCCAAAGAACCTTTCTACTTTGGTAAAAATCTGTGTACTTTTATTAGATTAACTGACTTCTCCCTGGCTTCTCTTCCCCAATCATTTCCTTTAGCATGGACTTATCAGAATATGAGAGCCACCTCTTTGCTTCATGGAGATCTTTCCATCTCCATATCTGGCCCATACTGGTGTTGTGAGGACCTTTCCTGGAATGAACCTGCCAGTTAAACCCAAAGCTGGGTGGTTTTGCCAAGGCACTACTTTCTAGAATATGCAGGCGGCTTGAGTTGCCAAGATAGTGTGAACCTGCCAGTATTTTGCTAACTATTTCCAGTACATTGGCTCTGCTGCCAACTGTTACCACAATTTTCTCCCAGTAAAAACGCATTTAAGGGAAGGGTTGTAAAAATATGGCTGCTTTAATGAGAACTTTGTTGTATTTTTAGCACTAAGTTATCTGAAAGACATTAAGTAGATTTACTCTAAAAAATTCATACAGTAACTTGTGCTTTTCTGGTTTGTGCTTTGCAGCAGTGAAATTTTTCTGTAAAACTCCAGCTATTGCCGATATTGTAATCCTGGTCGATGGTTCATGGAGTATTGGAAGATTCAACTTCAGACTGGTTCGACTTTTCTTGGAAAATCTGGTGACAGCCTTCAATGTGGACTCTGAGAAGACACGCATTGGTACATATTCTATTATTAATAAGCAGCAGTCAGCTTTCAATGTAAAACTGCTCGATCTTTACAAAATGACTCTCAGAACTACAGGATAAACTTTTCGGAGGTTCCCAAGAGGACATGCTTGGATTGATAAATATTTATTCCTACTGATTTCTGCTATGATCCTTTTGTTTAATTAATTATTGGTCTGGTTTAAATTTTCTGAAAAGTCAAATTCTCCTCTACCTAATAATAATAAATAATAAAACATTTGAAGTTACAGTTGGTCTAAGAAATTATCCTATAGCAGTTTTCTTTTTATTGAAAAGAAACAGCTGAATCCAGTGAAATGAACGAGGAAAACTGGAAATAGTTTTGTAGCACAAAATAATCTTTGCCAAATTAATTCTAGCCATGATAAAAAGCAAAAAAAAGTTGTAAATCATTCAGCAATATACTCACTTTATTATATAAAGTCTCATAGCTTAACTTTTTAAAAAAGAATTTTCTCCCTTTTTATAAAAATTATTGTAGCTACGTATATGCAACTCAAAATTTCCATTCTTCCCCACTTGCAAGTTTATAATTCAGTAGTATTAATTACATTCACAATATCATACTACTATCACCAAAATTCACTACCCAAATGTTTTTATCACCTCAAACAGAAACTCTGCACCCATTAAGCGGTAGCTCCCCACTCCCCTCACTCCTAGGCTCCTGGTAACTTGTAATTTACTCTCTCCATGAATTTGTTTATCTAAGGATCTCGTATGAGTTAGAGCCAACATTTGTCTTTTTGTGTCTAGCTAATTTCATTTAATATTCTGTCTTCAAGGTTCATCCATGTTGCATTAAAATAAAGAAAAAATGAAGTTTTATTTTTCCTGTACTGCTAAAGTAAAATTCCTGCTAATTAACGTCTTCATAGTAAAAGTGTGTAAAAATCAAGAGATAGACTTAAGCATTGTCAAATTCTCTTGTGCATTCAAACCAGGCCTTCGATATACTGCAGGTTGCCTCTCCATTTGAGTTATTGGCTAGGTTGGTCACTGACCCCTAAAGCAATAACGGTGTCTACTACATCTCTGGTTGTGCTCCTGAAGTTGATGGAATCTTCATTGCAGTTTCAAACTCCTGCAGCAGCCAGCAATGGCTCAATAAAGCCAGACGGCACAATGGACATTACCTCCAGACTGGCACCGTTTCATAGTGCTGAAGGGTGCTATGCAACAGGCCAGTGGAGTACTGGAACCTACTTTCCTAGCTTCTCTCTAGGGTCGACGGTGCCGCAGCATACTGTCTGTGAGGGACACAACAAGTGGTGCAATGAACACCAGAGTACTGTAAGTAGAACTTAAACAGAATTGGCATTGTGACCTGCTCCCATGGAGAGATAACATGTAAGGTATTGCAAACCTGGAATTTGAATCTATTAATAGATTCAAAGAAAAACTTATACATTGAGTAGTGCATTAATTTATATTAAGTACTGTACCTGTATCCTATTCTAGATATATGCCTGATGATTATGGTTATTTCTTTTCTATTCTAGATCATATGTAGAAGAACATTAAACATGTTAAAAATCCTGGTAAACTTCATTTTCTAAGTAGTTAATGAGTGTGCTTAACCCAGGTATCCCTCTTAGTCCTTCCTTTTTACAGCTGAATAATAATTCATTATGTGTATATACCACATTTTGTTTATCCATTCATCTGTGGATGGGCACTTGGGTTGCTTTCACCTTTTGGCTATTGTGAATAATGTTGCTATGAACACTGGTGTGCAAATATCTGTTCAAATCCCTGCTTTCAATTCTCTTGGTTATATACCTAGAAGTGGGGTGCTGGAGCATATGGCAATTCTGTGCTCCACTTTCTGAGGAACCGCCAAACTCTTTTCCACAGTGGCTGCACACTCTTTACAATCCCACCAGCAATGTGTAAAGTTCCAATTTCTCTGCATCCTCCCCAGCACTTTTTAAAAATAGCCACTTGGTTGTGGAATGCATTGTGGTTTTGATTTGTATTTCCCTGATGACCAATGATGTTGAGCATCTTTTCATGTTTATTTGTAGCTTAACTTTTAAATGGTCATATGGAAAAATCAGTTGGGAATAAATAAATAAATCTAGACCTATTATCTACAAACACAATCAGTCTTTTAAATGCCAAATACCTATTTGAATGCTCACTTGTAAATGACTAGAAAGTATGTATCCCTCCTGCCTCAACAAATGTCCAAAGTAATTCCTTGGATTGATGTCAGGAATTCTTTTTGAAAGTACATAGCCAGGAAGAGGAAACAAATATATTTCAAAGTATATATACTTCTTCAATCTAGTTTCTGGAGTGGTCCAGTAGATTTTTGAGTAACCCATCATTTCTGGGTGGGCTTTCTTGTCTGTCTTTTCCAGGTCTTGCACAGTATAGCGGTGACCCCAGAATAGAATGGCACTTGAATGCCTTTAGCACAAAAGATGAGGTGATTGAAGCTGTCCGTAACCTACCGTACAAGGGGGGAAACACGCTAACAGGTATGCTTTATTCCATCCACGTTCTTGGCAACAAATCTTGCTGAACAATAATTTTGTTATTTAATTTTGCTACACTGTAATATAATACTTTGAAATGAAACCAGCACGTAAAATTCTTAGATGTTGCTTTTCTCAAAATTCTGAATTAAGAGTTAAAACCAAACACCTCATTCCTTCTGTTATATGAGTATGGTGTCCCAGGAAGAGCTTGGTTGGGCTAGAAGAAATCAGAGTAATCCCTGAGGCTGACAACCTAGAGCAGCTGTCTTAACCTTTGTCAGTTCACTTTCCTCTCTTTTTGCCTCTTTTCTTCTCCAGCCACCCTGTCATTTAAATGAAAACAAATTTCTATTTATTTTCAAAGAAGGGGTTTTCTATTATTCTGCAATCAGTAGTTATCATGAAAATGTTTGAGGATATTTGGCTCACCAGTATTTTTTTTTTTTTTTAAATCCGCAAGAGAAACAGCTTTATTATGGGAAGGTTGAGCGTTTAACTCCTTAACTCCCCAATTTACCAGATAGGGGTTCGGGCTTCCCAGCACAGCTCTACTGGCTCCTTTGCTCTCAGGAGCACTGGCCCTCTTCACTGACAGTCATTTGCTGCCTCTGGCCAGGGCCTGCTGTGGCCCCCCCAGTAGACCCGGGCCACTGGGCCTGTTCCATGATGTAACCCCTAACCCCGAGGTGTCCTTCCTAAAGAGCAATCTGGGAACCAGCTACTCCATGGAGGCTGCAGCTGGGACTGCAGGGGGAACCTAGGGACATGGTCTCAGGCTGGGGGCACTCTTCCTGGAGATGGCCCTGATAGAGCTGGTGGAGGCAGGACAGCTGTCTTTCTGGTTTCCAGCAGTACCGTGGGTACCAGCTGTCGCCTGAAACCGTGCTGGGGTCTGGAGGAGTCCCACTCACAGCTCCACCTCTCAGAGCTCCGTGAGAGATGCTGAAGTCAAGGTCCCGAGGGTCAACCTGGGGAATGTGGTACCTGAGGAAATCATGATCCCTGGCTTTCTGTATGGCTCAGGTCAAGTTCTTGTGCCACTTCATACAAACCCCCAAAAGTTCACATGCAACTTGTGATCCCAGCAGATGGGGCAGGGATTCCCAGCAACTTTATTCTATGGACACACATCTTTTGAGTCTGCTGTGGGGGTACCCCACCTTTGTGATTGTGACGGTAGTCATTCCAGACAGGGCGAGAACCATAGGGGTTTGGGTATTTTTCTGACTCCAGATATTTCCAGGGTTCATCCTTATAAGGGGAATTGGGAGCTGGGGACAAAGAAACTTTATCAGAGGTGACTGGTGCAAGAGCCTGGAGTGGAACCTGAACTCTGTAGGCACCTCTGAAGGGCGGAAGCCTAGGAAGCTGCCTCAGTGCCTCAGCAGCGTGTTCAACAAGGACCCACAGCCAGTGCAGCTCACCAGGATTTTTGATAAACAAGGAGTGTAAGAGCAGTTAGATTATAATTATCCAGGGTACAACCATAAAGGGTTTGCATAGGTTTTAACCTTAGTAAATGCTATTTCCTTTCAAAGGCGCACAATATAGGTGCTCGGGTTAAATAATACAGATACTGTCATTGATTTTTTTTTTTAATAATAATTTCCTGGTGTATCTTTTTTTTTTTTTTTTAGAAGTGAAACCATTTTATTTTATTTCCCCTCACCCTGAGATATCTCCCTCGTCTGTTTTCTCGTTGTTTTTGCTCGTTGTTTTGCTTGTTGTTTGCACTCATTTCTGCTTGTTGTTTTTTGC
>PVKH010040810.1:0-11018 GCA_004027955.1 Chaetophractus vellerosus
CTACCACCACGCATTCTGTTCTCAACAAAGATTAATCGTTTTCAAAAAGAAGTCAAATCATGCCACTCTTCTACTCAAAAGCCTCCATTGGCTCCCTATTTCACTGAGTGTAAAAGTCTAAGTCCTTACCACGGCCCGGATGGCAATTTCCCCAGGAGATCCCCAGGAACCTCTCTGACATCTTCTTCTGGGAATCTTCCTCCCTCACTGTGCTCCAGCTGCACTTGCTCTCTGGCTGCTTCTTGAGTGCACCAGGCCTTTGCACTAGCTGTTAACCCCACCTAGAAAAACCCTCCTCCAGATAACCAAGTGGCTCCCTCCTTTACCTCATTCAACCCTTTGCTGAAATGCCATCTCTCTCAGACCTACCCTGACCACTCTACTTAAAACTACATCTCTCCCTGCATTCCTCTATTTCACTGACAGCTTAATATTTCCCCATAGCCTTTATCATCTTCTAAAATGATAGATTATTCATTACATGTTACACGTATTTTCTGTTGCAACCAACATACACACGCACATGCACACACACAAATGTAAGGTCCATACAGGCAGAGCTATTGCTTGTTTTGTTCACTAATGTATCTCCAATGACTGGTGTATAAAAGGTGTTCAATAAATGTTTATCGGATGAAGAGAGGGAAAGAGGGAGAACAAAATGGTTATTGGTCATTAACCAAGTGAGGATAAGGGAAAACAAAGAGGGCATCACAAGAAGAGCCAGTGGCTGTGCCAAGGCTAAACTAGAGCAGTGTTGCTGATGGCCAGAGCCCAGATTACTCATCGAGAGCACTGAGGCCAGAGCAGGAAGCAGGAATCAACCTTAAAGGCCAGCCTAAAGAATTTAGACTTCATTCTTAGGTTGAAAGCTATCAAGTAGCTGAGAAGCATGATAATGATTATGTTTTATAAACATCACTCAGCCTCTATGGGGAGTGTGAATTAGATAAGGAAAGTGAGCTAGTTAGGAGACTAATTGCAATCTCATAGCTAGTTATCTAAGCAGAGGTGATGATGACCTGAACTAACAACTTAGTTTGCTGGGGCTGCTTCACAAATACCACGTATTGTATGATCATACAGTATGTAACACTCCGTGTGTTAACTTAAACAACAGGAATTTGTTGTTTCACATATTTGAAGGCTAGAAGTCCAAAATCAAGGTATCAGCAGGCCACGCTTTCTCCAAAGCCTGCAGTGTCTGGCGGTGGCTTGTTGGCAATTAATTGCCATCTCCATCACATGGCAATGTGCCTCCTTTGGTCTCCTCCTGTGCTTTTCCTCCTCCTGCTCAGTGGTCTGTGTCTGTCTATATTTTCTCTCCTTATACACACTCCAGTCATAATGGATTAAGGTGCACCCTGATTCAATTTGGTCTCATCTAAATAGGCTCTTCGAAGATGCTCTTTACAAGTGAGTCCACACCCATGGGAACTGAGGTTAAGACTTGAACATGTCTTGTGGAGAACGTGAGTCAATCTCCAACAACTGGGATGGTGGCAATGTAGATAAAGACAAGGGCACATATTTCCGAAGCATTTAGCAGAGTCAATAGGATTTCTGTTAAATGTGACAAGAGTGAGAAATCAAGGATGCTGCCTCCCCTCACCTGCCTGATTCTGTCGTATGCCTCTGGGGGGAGACCAGGATGAATGGCTTTGGTGGGAAGAGGATGAATCCAATAGCAAAGTATTGGTAATGCTCTTAACACAATACTCTGTTTTACATCTCAGTGCCTTCATCCATCCTTTGGGCTTGTTTTGTCTGGAACACCCTTCTTATCCATCTCACTAACTGCCATTTCTTTAAGTTTTAGCTCACTGACCATGGCTCAGCTAATAAATACTATGAAACATACATTCAAATAACTCAGTAACTTATCAGAAAAGGGAAAATATGGGAACAGATAATGCAGTTCATTGGACAGTTTATGGAAATGGGAATGATCCCAGTTAAAAGCAGGCATTTTCCATACCAGCAGATTTTTGTCTCAAAATTATGTTATTGCAATGTAAGTGACCCACAAGGCTCATACTGTTATAATGAGTTTATACAGGACTCACTGGGGTTATAAAAATAAAAATATTAGCTTTTCATCGTCTATGCCAAATGGAAATACAGTGATTCGAAGTGTCCCCGATATTTAACCTTGGGCAAGTTTTTCAACTCACTTTTCCTCTGTCTTCTCTTCAATAAGGATGAAATACTCTCTAAGGGCAAGTCCAGCTCCTCCCAGTCAGAACATGCATTAGTCATTCTACAGATGGAAAACCAAGATCCAGGGAGAAAGACACTTCCCATTAGACAAAGCTGAACAAGAAACCATCTGCTCCCATGCATTGCCTATCATGTAACTATTGAAACATTAAAAGCTAATACTTTTTTATTTTAATGACTGAGTTTTTCCAGGACAAGAACAGAGCATAACTTTTCTTTTGATCTTTCTCAACTAAAATAAATTAAAATTTCAGACTGGAAGTTTGTTTTCTTGTTTGTTTTCAGCTGTTGTAAAACAGTGAAAAGTGTTTTGTAATAGAAATACTGACTGAAACTTAACCCCTGTGCGTTCAGAAAGGACTCTTCTTAAAACCTATTTTTAAAAATGATGCAAAGTATAAACTATAATGTAAACTATAGACCATGGTTAGTAGCTGTATTAGTCAGCCAAAGGGGTGCTGATGCAAAGTGCCAGAAATCGGTTGGTTTTTATCAAGGGCATTTATTTGGGGTAGAAGCTTACAGTTACCAGGCCATAAAGCATAAGTTACTTCCCTCACCAAAGTCTATTGCCACATATTGGAGCAAGACACTGCTGACATCTGCCAAGGGTTCAGGCTTCTTGGGTTCCTGTCCTCCTGGAGCTCCGTTTCTCACCAGGCTCAGCTGCTGTGCTCTCTCCACAAGGTCAGCTGTAGATTATCAGGGGAATGGCCCTATCTCTCTCCCTGGGGCTTCTGCCATGTCTAAGGAGCTGTATTTATTCCCCTGTGTTCTTCTCCTGTGTGTTCACTTCCCGGGCTCCAGCTCAAAACTCAGCATCAAGACTCCAACTCACTCCTCTGCTCTGCCATGCAGTTTTATCTGGTGGGGACTCAACGTCCTACTGATGTGGCCCAATCAAAGCCCTAATCATAATTTAATCATTCCCGGGTACAAACCAGTTTACAAACATAATCAAATATGTATTTTTGGAATTCATAAATAAAAGCAAACTACTACAGTAGCAATGCTTCAGTAATTGTTCATCAATTATAACAAATGTACCACCCTAATGAAAGATGTTGTTAAAGGGGAAAATGTGAGAGGGGGGTGGGGTATATGGGAATCCCCTATATATTTGATGTAACTTTTCTGAAATCTAAAACTTCTTTAAAAAAAAAACAAAAAATGGAAATAAGAAAGCAACTTAGATGTATTTATGTAAATATTTATGTAAAAATGTGAAGCGGATCATTAAAAAGATTGAAAACATAAAGGACATTATAGAGTACTGTTGGGTTAGAAAGTGCCATAGTTATTTATATACACATAGTGATTTATAAATATATGTATGAGTTGTACATGTTTTACTTTTTAAAAATTAAATCTGATTAAAAGTTTCATAATTAAAAACAATAAGGAACCGGCTGTAGCTCAACTGGTAGGGCTCCGGTTTACCACATGGGAGGCCCAGGTTCAATTCCCAGGGCCTCCTCGAGCAGGCAGACCACCTCGAGAAGGCAAGCCGCCACGGGCAGGGCAAGCCGCTGCGAGGAGGCAGGCCGCCGCGCGGTGAGCTGACTCGGCGGGATGCCACAGCGGGGGGAGACAAGCAGACAAAGAAGAACGCAAAAACGAACACAGCAAGAACAAGCAGAAAGGGGGGAATATATAATAAATAAAAAATAAATCTTTAAAAAAAAACACACACAATAGTTCCCTGGCCCACGCTTTCACTAGTAAAGCATCCAAAATATTTGAGTTCTACTAAAGAACTAAATGGCTCTTTATTTAGTTCTCAGAAGTGGCTACTTCTTTAACTCTAAATAGAATATAATGTTGTTATTTTTTGATTTATCAACTTTGGATATTGATAGTTGGCTCTGTGCTGCAATCAATGAGAGTTTAGATCTTTCACAATTTTCATTTCTAGCACTATTCTCATTCCTCCTCTGGTCACTGCTGCAACCTCTAATGCCATTCATTGATCTCCATTTCTCCCCTGAGCCCTTGACTCTCCATTTCATAAAATGAGAGTATTGGAACTCTCACCCTATGCCCATTCTCCTTACTCCTTTTCCACAGTTTCTGTCAATGATATTTTACATTTTATATTCATTTTTGTAAACCTTTACATTCTGGTCCAATGGTTTGATTTGTCCACTGGTTGATTCTGAAAGAAAAACTACAAGTGGACCTTACATAATTATGACTATGTAAATATGCTTCCCTGAGAGCTAATAATGTGCTAGGACAAAGATCCCTTTTCTACAGTGTCCAATATCATGACCCTTATGATCCTAGAACCAAGTTGGAAGGACTTCTCATTTTTGTACACTTCCAATTGCCTTTACGATATTCCCAAGGTCTCAGTCATGGTATCTGTTCTGTTGGTTACCTTATTTCCTGTAGACCTCCCTCCCAGAGCCCTCAATTCTCATGTTACAAACTGGACCAATTGCCGCAAAGGTCTGCTGCAGCTATTATCCTGGGATAGATGGCACTGCTCTCCTGGGTTGGATTAAATGTTCCTGCAACTTTCTCAATCAGCTATTGCTGCAAAAATGCTGTGAACTGTAATGCTGCATAACAGACAAATCTGAAATCTCAGTGGCAACAACACTCATTCTGTTTCAAGTTGTGAGCTGAGTTCAAGATTACTCCATGTACTTTTCCTTCGGTGCCAACAGCTGCCTGGGGCATGCTCTTCTTGTGGAAGACAACTCACTTAAGTATATTTAAAGCCCTTGCTCATGTTGCATCCACCAACATTTCATTAGCCAAAGCAGATCACATAGCCAAACCCAACATCAAAGGAGTCAGGAAATGTATTCCACCTACTCTAGTGGGAGACGGCGTACAATCACCTGGCAAAGGCATAGATGTATATGTTGATTATCAGGAGGAAGTGAAAAATAGGAAACTATGGTCCAATCTGCCATAGGAAACCATGCCTCATACTCTATTGCCTTATTTGGGTGGAGAACATTCTTTAGTAATTCCCTAAGAAAGGGCGTATGACAAGTAAACTTTATTCCGTCCTCACTGAGAGCCTTGCTCCATTATCTTCTAGCATCCAGTGTTGCTGATGAGAAGTTTCTTGCCAGGTTGCTGCTTGTTCTTTTTCAGGTGACCATTTCGATCTCTCTCAATACTCTCTTACATTCTAAATGGCTCTGTTGTTCTCATTGTCTCTAATGTTCTAAAATATCTCAAGGAGAGAAATGTAGGTAATTTTTCTTTCATTGCACTGAGCATGCAGTGGACCCTCCCAATGTGACCATTTCTTATACAGACGATTAATAAATCCCTCTCTTTTCTCTTACATCTTACTCCTGTCTTCCTTTGCATCTGGTGGTTCTAAGTATGGAGCCTGGAGCCTTATACCCCTCCAGGTATGATATAGGCCTCCACTTTTTCCAATTTGCTTCATCACTTTTCTCTATTCCAGAAATTTCTTGAATTCCCTTGTCCACTGCTGGTCCTTGTTGCACTCTCTTTATGTTGTAGAGTTATAACATTTGTAAATTTTTTTTATTTTATTGGTGTTTCTGGGGGGAGAGGCAATAAAATGTTGTACCTAGACCATCACTCTGATTCAGAAGTCTCAATGTTTTATTTTGTTCAACACATCTTTAATTTAAACATAGACCATTTTGAATATTTGTAAAATGGCTGGCTGTACCAAAGAATATACAGTTTTTAAAACTATTTTAAGAAAACTGGGTATTTCAGCATCCAGATCTTCAAAGGTAATAAGTTTGGATGTAATTATTTATTTTGCAAAAGAATTTGAAGTGTTACCAAAGAGAAACAGTTGCTCTAAGGTGGCACTTCCAATAGTACTTTTTCCAATAATGGAAATGTTCTGTCTGTGCTGTCCAGTATGGTAGCCACTAGCTTCATGTGATTACTGAACACTTGAAATATGGCTAGTGCTTTTAAAAAACCAAGTTTTAGGGTACTTTAAAAATTTTTAATTAATTTAAATTTAAATAACCACAAAAGGGCCGGCTGTAGCCCAATTGGTAGGGCGCTGGGGGTTCGGTTCCCGGGGCCTCCTCGAGCAGGCAGACCACCTTGAGAAGGCAAGCCGCCACAGGCAGGGCAAAGCCACCACGGGCAGGGCAAGCCACCTCGAGCGGGCAGGCCGCCGTGCAGTGAGCTGACTCGGCAGGTTTTCTCAGCGGGGGGAGACAAGAAGAACGCAGAAGATGAACACAGCGAGAACAAGCAGAGAGGGGGGGATCTAAAATAAATAAAAAAGAAATCTTTAAAAAAAATAGCCACAAAAAACTAGCAGTTACTATATTGGACAATGCAGCATGGATCTAAAGTCTCATTAAATTCCTCCAAAGTAAAAATACATTTTTCAGCATACATCACTTACGTAAAGCAAATCTTCCCTCAAAGAGAGAGACATAAGAAATCTAACAAGATGAATGAGCAGGAAGAAAGTTATTTTCATGGTTTGTGCCAAAGAATATACTCTTTCACCCAGTAAATATTTCAAGGATACATACAGTGAGTAGAGCACTAAGTGAGGTACCGGGTTACAAAAATACAGACACACAAGGTTCCTGCCCTCAAGGATCTTTCAGTCTCCTGAGGAACCAAATAAGATCAGAAGATTACCTTACGTGCCCATGCTGGAGGTGACAGGAGTGCCTGGCTGTCCAGGACACATAAGTAGGCTTCACAGAGGAAGAAGCAATTGAGTCCTGACTTAAAGTTGATTAAGACTTTTCCAGGAGAGTAATGGGTAGGACTTTTTGGGCAGAGAAAAAAAAACAGTAAGGGCAAGGGCGTGGCGATAAGTCTCAGAAAGACAAGCCACTTGGTATTGCTGGATCCTAGAGGACAACTGTGGGAGTATCAAGAGATGAGGCTGGACAGTTAGGCAGAAGTGGGAGATGACTGCAGTGTGAGGAGAGCTATCCTACCCCCATGGAGAGGAGATCATGTATAATCCTGACTTAGTATAGACTCATTGAGTTGGGAGAATGAACTTACTGTGGGTTCTGACTCAGTTCTCTCCTTTCACTCATTCAACAGATATTATTGATGTTTCCCTAAATCTTATTTACACTCATTGGTAAAAAAAAGTAAATTAATTTTAACCCAGCCTCAACTGAAATGGAAATAAATCCCTAATTAGAGAACTCCCAATTAAAAAGCATATTTAAAATAGTGAATGATGACATACTGCAGACTTTTGAAGCTCCAGAAACGTAGGATTTAACTCCCATATACAACTCCTGAATAAGAGAAGTCATTCCAATTACCTTGCACTTTCTAATAATTGCCACTTCCCAATTGCTGTGCTAATTTGTTATGGTCAGACACCTTATCTCATCTGTTTTTTAAGACTATAATTTTGATTCATTTTCATCAAAATTGTTTGGGGTTGGAGAAATTAGGGCACTTGGTAAATTATTTCCTCTAACCAGTTATTTCTCACGGGGATTTCAGAACTATAGACTCATCCCATAAGGAACAGTAAATTTTGGAACAAGCATTCTAGGGAGAGGCAGAGAATACAGATGAGAATTGGCCCAACATTTTTATATACTTTAAATTTCTCTGAACCAAGATATAACAAAGTACAAAGTATCATTTCCCCACTTCCACAACTCCCTTTTTTAACAGGAAAAGAATCACTAAAATGCACTCAATTAGATTTAGTGAAAATAAAGTCCTAGGTTAACACAATGAATTAAAAAGATAATAGGAAATATTTGCCAAGGTGCCATGACCCATTTTATTGTTGAGTTCAGCTTTTCCATCCTAAACCCCTGTTTTCTGTTTATAACTTACTCCAAAATGTTCCTTTTGACCTTCAGGTCTGATATTTCTCTTGCCTTGTCTCAGTCCAAAGGCGAATTTATTTGCAATTTGAACTAAATCTCCTCAGTTATTTCCGTTCCTCGAGTTCGAAGAAAATACCTGCTTTGTGCTTTCTGAAATTGTTCAGATATTTTTCCATGTTCAAATATCTTAAAAATGATTTTGTTTTGAAGCTGTAGGACTGGCACGGCTGTGCTGTGGGTCCAAATCAAAGAGTCAGTTAAGAAACATTGATTGAAGAACCAAAAATGATGAAGTTCTATAGCATGTCATCACATGGAGGCCAGTGCATGCCCCTCCCTCAACACTCACGTCGCACGCACGTGTGACAATAGTCACAAGACAAGCAACTCAAAGAAAGATTGAAACCTACCCAAAAAACAACTCAAAGTGCATGTATGGCTTTAAGAGCTTTGAAATAACATTAGAAGCAAAATAGCCCCAATTTGCAAAACCTCAAAGGACATATTCATGTGCAAAGAATGGTTAGTGTGACTTTTGCTAGGACTTGGAGAAAATGGTGCAAAGTAAACTACTGGGACTTAAATCCTCTGAATTCTAGCTCAGGTTTTCTTTGACTTTTATTATGACCCCACCTTGGGTCTTTAAATTCCCTTCATCTTATTCTCTACAAAACAGAGGATGACCTCATATGTGAACATGTGGAAAAGACTTAACTCTCCCGTCTGTACTTTTCAAGGGCATTCACTTCAATGAATAACTTTATTGCATGCACTGAACACCAAGCTCTATGCTAATGCTGTGGACATGGAGATGGATAAGTCAAAGATGTTCCCTTGAGAAATTCCCTGAATGTGGAAGAGACTGATAAAGTATAATGGTATAGAATACGTATAAACAGAGGTTATTTGCAGTAAAGAAAGACAACAATTTGAGTCTATTGCTTTCAAGAAAATAAAGATAGAGAAAGAGATACAGACAACTAGATAGGAGACAAAGAAAGAAATAGAAATAGATTACTATATATCCGAAATGGAAAGATTTTAAAATTTACATAAATGCCACCAACACCACCAGTCCAATCCAAGACCTCCCAAATAAACATACAGTCTAAATAAAATTGCTGTGCTGACTATACAAATGTGGTTTCGGGCAAGTCCCTTCATTGGCCATCAATCTCCTAATCAGATTGTGACCTCCAAGCCCTCCCATCCAGGAATTCTGGAGCTATCAAATAAGTGCTTATCCTAACAGTCCCTCCAGATCATTATAGTAAAAACTCACCTGATGCTTGCAACTGGAAATAAACTCTTTCTTCCCCAAAATTCCAAAGCACAATATCTTTGCCTCTCCTAGGAGAACTATTGCTTTCCCTAGATTCTAAATTACACATTTTTTTTTCAGTTTTAAAATCATCATGTGGCTTGCAAGCAATTGAAACTTCTTACTTTAAGTTTCCTTTTTTCCAAAAACTATGTTACTAAATTGATAGTCAATCTGGTACTGATCAATTAATTCAACAAATGTTTCATGAGTACCTACTATGTGCCAGGTTCTATATTAGGTACTTGGGCAATACAATGGCAGGCAGGGTGCTTGCCAAGTGGAGTTACAGTCTGTTGGGACAGACAAAAATAAACAAATTATTAAAATGACAAACTATTGGGATAAGTGGCATCTATGATTTGAGAAATACTGTATTGTGTACATGATTTGCCTCTCCACTACATATCCCTGGAGAGCAGAGACCAAAGCTCATCTATTTTTCTCTTCCTCATCCATGCAGAGGAGGTTTTTTAAAAAAATAGTTTTATTATTATTATTTTTGTTACATATCCCCCCCCCCCTGCTTGCTCTTGCTGTGTGTCCATTATTCTGTGTTTTTTAATGTCTGCTTCTTGTCTCCCCCCGTCTTTGTGGCAACGCGCTGAGTCAGCCCTCCACGCAGGCAGCTCGCTCTGTTCGTGGGTCGCTCCATTCCATTTCATGGGTGGTTCCGCTCCATGTTTTGCGGGCAGCAGAGCTCCATGTTTTGCGGGCTGCTCGACTTCTGTGATTCCCCAGCGGCAGCTCTGTGTTTCACGGGTGACTTTGCCATGCCCATGGCAGCTCCGCCCTGCCCGTGGTGGCTTTTTGCCTTGCCCATGGCGGCTTTGCCCCACCCACGGTGGCTTGCCTTTCTCAAGGCCATCTGCCCGCTCGGAGAGGTCCCCGGGAACCGAACCTGGGGCCTCCCATGTGGTGTACCGGCACCCTTATCCACTGGGCTATCCAGCCAGCCCCCAGAGGAGTTTTTATAATGAAATATAAAACAAAATCAAAGTTATTCTCTGCTTGAATTATCTGAATTGGATGATAGTTACTTCTCATATGCCTTATTGTTAAATTTCAATCTTAACTTGAAATTTTAATCAATTTATATAAAAGGAAATTTCATTAAATCAAAATTTATTCCATGGAATAAAAACATAAGACCATGTCAAACCAAACTATGTATTAAAGGATTTTATTACAATTAAGATTAAATGAATTTAAAGGATTCTTTAGTAGTAGAGCTGTGGCCACATCTCAGTGTATGAAGGTACGTGTCACATAAAAATTCAGAACCTTTCAAACACTAGGCAAATCCATGCAGCTGGAGAATATTGCTGCTGAAATCTAGATTCAGCAATCTCCTGGTTTCTTGACTTGGATATGTGTGTATATTAGAGTGACTTTTTTTTTTTTTTTGGCTTAAAACTTTTATCTCTCCCATCAAGCTTTCTTTTTTATTAAGAAATAACAGCCCTATTGAATCAAAAGTTTCCTACTTATAGTTTGGATCTCAGGTATCTAGAAATTTACCTAACCTTTGCATCTATGAATCAGCCTAATTCAGTGTTTCTCAAAATTTAATATTCATTAGTTTCCCCTGGAACGATTGTTAAACCACAGGCTGCAGGCCTAACCGCATGTTTTTTGATGGGGTAGGTCCCGGATGTGACCCAAGAATTTACACATTTAACAAG
>PVKH010040811.1:0-11017 GCA_004027955.1 Chaetophractus vellerosus
AGAGATGGGGGTTCCATCCAGTTCTCCCACGGCCCCTCCCGCCGGTCCCAGCCTCACCTGGCTCTGATGCCAAGACGCCCAGGGGGAAGGTCAGCTCGGCCAAAGGGCCGGAGAGGAGGACCCCAGAGGCTGTCCACTGACCCTGCTCCTGGGAAAGTAGAAGCTAAGCCAAAAAAGGCAGCAGGAAAGACTAAATCTGCAGACAAAAAAAAGTGCAACCAAAAGGGAAAAGGGGAGCAAAGGTAAAACAAGCCCAAGTGGCTCACCATGAAACTAAAGAGTTACCTGCTGAAAATGGAGAAACTAAAAGTGAGGTGAGCCCAGCTTCTGATGAAGCAGGAGAGAAAACAGCCAAGTCTGATTAACCTCATATACCATATCTTATCAGTGGTCCCTCTTTCTATCTTCTTGTACGACCCAGAGGAATATTTTTATCAAATATTTTGTAAACGCAAGTTTTTAAGTAGCTCTAGAAGACACATTTTTTCAGAAGGAGAAGGGAATCCCACCTCATCCCATTTTGTAAGTGTAAATGCTTTTTGAAGAGGGGGAATTATTTGTTGGTTGTTTATTTTTGGTACAATCAGCAAATAGGGGGACATAGAATTATGGGAGATGTGGATGTCGACTTAACTTTCCGGGGGGGGGCAGTTTTTATACCCTATAATATAACACCAACTAAATGGTGATTTTTTTTAAGATTTATTTTTCATTCATTACACATCCCCCCCCCCTTTCTGCTTGTTCTCACCGTGTTCATTTCTGCATTCTTCCATGTCTGCCTATCTCCCCCTACTGCGGCGACCCGCCAAGTCAGCTCACCGCGCAGCAGCCTGCCTGCTCGCGGCGGCTTGCCCTGTTCGTGGGGCTTGCCCTGCCCGCGGCAGCTTGCCTTCTTGAGGTGGTCTGCCTGCTCAAGGAGGCCCTGGGAACCGAACCCTACCAATTGAGCCACAGCCAGTTCCCCTAAATGGCGATTTGGAAGCACAGTAATGTGTTAATGTGTTGAACATTTTTTATTATTTCTATTCTCATGGACTTTTTAGTAGAATTGTTTCTTAAAACTGCTCCTGGAAGAACTGAGAGCACTCTGTAACATCTCTGGTCGTTGTCATCCAGTTTTCCTAATAACTTTGTAATATGCTCTGAAAGATCAGAAATGTGAGTATGGAGTCTGTATGTTATTAAACTGTGAATTAAATATAACAGCTTGTCGGCATTTGAAGATATTAGGACTTGATATCCTCTTAAGGAAAACTTGCCTCCAGCTTTTAAGCTGGAAAGTCCCTGGAATAACTTAAGAATTACAACTGCACAGCATTTTAGATTTTCAGTATGTACACTGTATTAGTTAGGGTTCTCTAGAGAAACAGAACCAGCTGGAGATAATTGGTAAATGTTATGAGATCCTATAAGATTGTCTCAGGCAAAGTGGGGATGCACAAATCCAAATTCCACATGGCAGAATGCAAGCTGAGAACTCCGATGAAGGTCCTCGATGAGTTCCCCAAGAAGAGCTGGCTGGCAGGAGTAGAGATGGGAATCTCTCTCTGAATGCTAAAATCACCTCTTTTAAGGCCTTCAACTGATTGTGTCTCATTGCTGATGGCGAGCTCCTCAGTTGATTTAGATGTAATCAGTTGTAGATGCAATTAACTCACTGATGATTAAAGCCCATGAAATGTCCTCACAGTGACAATTAGGCCGGTGCTTGCTTGACCAAACTACTGGGCACCATAAACTGGCCAAGTTGACACATGAATGAGACTAAATACAATAAGAATTGTGTACAAATTGTTCATAATGTATGTGAGCTGATCTTTAAGACAACTAATAAAATCTTATAATTGTTAATGTCCCATTAGCTAAAGCAAGACACATGATCAAGCTCATATCCAAGGGGTGGAGAAATACATTCCACCTCTTGATAGGCATGGTAGCATCACACTGCAAAGTGTACACAGAGAGATGGAATTATTGTGACCACAGTTGCAACTATCTACCATAGCATCACTATTCATTAGGAAATGCAAATCAAAACCCGAGAAAACACTACACATATGAATATAGCTAAAATTATATTGACTGATAATTCCATGTGTTGGCAAGGATGAGGAGCAAATGAAACTTTCCTTCATTGTTGGTGGAAGTATAAATTGTTTCAAATGCTTTGGAAAATCATTTGGCAGTATCTACTAAAGCAAAAGGTGGGCCTAAAGATGTACCTATCCAATGACCCAGCAATTCCATTCCTAAACATATACCCAAGAGAAATGAGTACGTACATCCACAGTAAGCCAGTATGAGAACTTTCTCAGTGGCTTTATTCATAGTAACAGAACCTGGTAAGAACCCAGATGTTCATAAAGAGAAGAATGGGATTTTTTTCACTTCAGTATATTCAAACAACAGAATCCTACATGGCAATAAAAAGGAGTAAAATACTGGTAGATACAACAACATAGATTAATCTCACAGACACTGTAGTAAGTGAAAAAGACAGACACAAGAGGTTATACTGTATGGCTCCATTTCTACGAACAGGAAAAACATTTATGATGATAAGCTGCCTCTGGGGGAGAAGGTTAGTGACTGCAGAGGGGCACAAGGGAACCTTCTAGAGTGATGAAGTATTTTCTATCTTGATTTAGGTGGTGGTTAAAGGAGTGTAGACATATAAAATTCAGCAAGGTGTACATTAAGTTATGCACTTTACTTTGAGTTATGCACTTTACTTTGAGTAAGTTATACCTCAATTTAAAAAAATTTTAAACACAAAAATGAACCCTGTATTTTATACCAGTCATGCAACGATGGTTCAACACAAGAAAATCAATCAACATATTATATCACATTAATAAGTCAAAGAAAAATCACGATTATCTCGATTGATGCAGAAAGGCATTTGACAAAATACAACATCTTTTCTTGATAAAAATACTACAAAAGATAGGAATTGAAGGAAACGTTCTCAATATGATAAAGGTCATATGTGAAAAACCCACAGATAACATTGTACTCAATGGCAAAAGACTGGAAGCTTTCCTGTTGAGATTGGGAACAAGACTAGGATGCCCACTGTCATTACTGTCGTTCAGTATAGTGCTAGAGGTTCTAGCTAGAGCAATAAAGCAAGAAAAAGAAATAAAAGGTGTCCAAATTGAAAAGAAAAAAGCAAACTTTTGCTATTCACAGATGACATGTCTCTATACCTAGAAAGTCCTGAAAAATCTAGAACAAAGATACTAGAGCTAATAAATGAGTTCAGCAGAGAAGCAGGATCAGAATTAATACACAAAAAAACTGTTTCTATGCACTAGTAATGAGCAATCTGAGGAAGAAGTCAGGGGGAAAAAATTCCATTTACAATAGTGATGAAAAGAATCAAATATTTAGGAATAAACTTAACCAAGGATGTAAAGCATTCATATTCAGAAAACTATAATGCATTGCTAAAAGAAAACAAATAAGACCTAAATAAATGGAAGAACATTCTGGGTTCATGGATATGAAGCCTAAATATCATTAAGATGTCAACTCTACCCAAATTGGTATACAGATTCTACCAGCCTTTTTTAAAGAAATGGAAAACACAATTCAAATTTATTTCAAAGGTTAAGGGGCTTGAATAGACAGAAACAAGTTAAAAAGGGAAGAGTGAAATTGGATGACTCTGACTTCTGGATTTTAAGCCATATTACCTAGCAAAAATGTTAAAAAAAAAAAAAAAACAGCATGGTACTGGCATAAAGATAGACACAAAGACCAATGGAACTGAACTGATGGTTCAGAAATAGACCCTCACATTTTTTATAAGGCTGTCAAGGCCACCCAACTGGGGCAGAACATTCTATTCAACAAATGGTGCTGGAAGAATTGAATATCCATAACCAAAAGGAAGAGGACCCCAATCTCACACCTTATACAAAAATTAACTCAAAATGGATCGAAGACCTAAATATAAAAGCTAGAACCATAAAGCTCCTAGAAGAAAACATAGGGAAACATCTTTAAGACCTGGTGCTAAGTAGTGAATTCTTAAACTTTAATTGAAAGCATAAACAACAAAAGAAAAAAATGGATAAATGGGACCTCCTCAAACTTAAACACTTTTGTGATTCAAAGGACTTTGTCAAGGTTAAAAGGAGCCCACTGAATGAGAGAAAATATTTGGAAACCACATATCTGATAAGGGTTTGATTTCCATGCTATATAAAGAGATGGTACAACTCAACAATAGAAGAGTAAGCAATCCAATTTTAAAATAGGCAAAAGACATAGACATTTACCCAAAGAGGAAATACAAATGGCCAAAAAGCATGTGAAAAAAATGTTAAATTTCACTAGCTATTAGGTAAATGCAAATCAAAACTCCAATGAGATATCGTATCATACCTCATAGAATGGCCATTATTAGAAAAACAATAAGTGCTGGAGAGGCTGTGGGGAAATAGGATCACTCTTTCACTGTTGGTGGGAATGTAAAATGGGTACAGCCTCTGTGGAAGACAGTTTGGGAGTTCCTCAGGAAGCTAAAGATAGAACGGCCATATGATCCAGCAATCCTCTAATAGGAATATATTCAGAAAAACTGAAAACTGTGATGTGAACAGACATTTACACACCAATGTTCATAGAATACAACTCAACTATCCATCAACCGATAAATGGATAAAGACAATGTGGTATATATATATATACAATGGAATACTATGCTACTGTGAGAAGAAAGGAAATTGGGACACATATGATAACATGGATGAACCTTGAAAGCATGATGCCAAGTGAAGTAAGCCAGACACAAAAGGACAAATTTTGTATGGTCTCACTAATATGAACTAAATACGAATAAACATTGATGTAAAACCTACAGTATAGCTTACTAGGAGATAAGATGAGGGTTGAGAAGGGGTACTGAGGCTTAATGTATGTAGAAGCTTTAATTAGCTTGATTGTAAAGTGTGGAAATAGAGTTGATGGTAACTCATAATGAATGTAACTATCAAAGCTGGTTTATAAACAGGATTGTGACTGAAAGGGTGGTCTAGGGATGTTTATGTCAATTGAAAGAAAGCTAGAGAATCTAGGGACTGAACAACAGAGTGAACCCAGAGGTGGATGAGAATTGTGGTTAACAGTACAAACACAAGAATGTTCTTCTATGAACTGGAACAAATGTACATCCCTATTACAAGACTATGGAGATGCACGGGGAAAATACAATTAATGTAACTTATGGACTATAGTTAACAGCAATATTGTAATATGCTTCCATCAATAGCAAAGAAGTACTGTGTTAATATTAGGGGGGTATGGAAAAAATATACCAAAATGTACACTGTAGACCACAGCTAGTGGTAAGAGTCTGATGATGTTCTTTCATAATCTGTAACAAATGTTCCCCAACAATGTAAGGTGTTGGTGGAGGGGGGCTGGATGGGAATTCTTGCACATTTACATGACTTTTTTGTAAGTTCACAACTTCTTTAACAAAATTAATTTTTTTTAATGAATGGTGTAGAAACAGTAAGAATGGAGAAGACCCCGCTGCAGTAAAGCAGAGTGGTTGACAGCATGAACCTGGCAACTCAGACCATCTGGCTTCCAGTTCTGGACCCTTCCACTTCTTATTTTCTGGGTGATGCTAAGTACCTCACCTCACCTTACTAGGCCTCAGCTTCCTCATCTCTAAACTGGGGATAATAACAACACCTCCCTCGATGTGTTATTACGAGGACTAAAATAACTTAAAAGGTACAAGCCTTAGGGCAGCTACTAGTCTATATTACTAGTAAGCTCTATTATTATTACTATAATGAACAGTTGAATATCCATTGCTAGGGAGAAAGATGGTCACTTTTGAAGAATAAAAGCAACAATTCATTGTAAATATAAAATGTCAAAATATTTGCATTTAATCCCATTGTTTCATAATATATAATTCTTTTTAATTGATGGAATTACAAGGATTATTCAGCAATCCACAAACAGGGTAGGAGAGATTAACACACTTCTCTCAGTAAATGATAAATCAGAGACTAATATTTACAAATTGTTTTTTTAACACAAACAATATGCTTGGTCCAGTGGATCTATGTAGAATATCATACATGATTTCAATCATACATGAAACATTTATAAAAACTGACCACCTACTAAGTGTATCAGTTAGGGACTGCATTCAGCTATAATAAGCACTCCCACCTACACACACACACACACACACAGAAAGTGTCTTGCACAAGTAAGAAGTGTTTGCTTTGCGTTTTCATTAACAAGATATCCAAAAATAAACAGTTCAGGGCTGGTACAGCCACACAAAGTGACCACAGGGGAGCCAGGACCATTGTGACTTCTGGCCACACCATTCTTAGCCCATGGATTTCATCCTCTTGGTCACAGGATGGGTCCTCTAGCTCTGGACATCATGTCTGCCTTGACAAAAGCAAGATGTGGAGAGGTCAAGCCAATTCCTTTCCAACAGTTTTCCAGAGCCACAGTCAGTGACTTCTCATACTGGCCAGGACTGGGAGGAACATGGACTCCCACAGCTGCAAGAAGGGCTTGGAGATAGAGGTTTTTTAACAGTGCACATTACAAACAAAACCCAAGTTCTTTTATAAGAAAGATGGGGAAATTTGGGGAAGTCTAGCAGTATATGACACACTAGACTAAAGAGTAAATCTCAACAAACACATACAATTCAGTGACACAAAACCACATACTCTGATACAATGTAATTAAATTAGAAACCAAGAAGAAAAAGGAACCTACAAAACATCCATATACATGCAGGGAACTTTCCAGAATAATAGAAATGTTCTATAATCTTGAACGAGGTGTTGGTTACATATATATACATCTGTCAAACTTATCCAACTCTAACTTAAGATTTATACATTTCATATAAATAATTATACTTCAATAAAAATATATCCATTTATTGTTATTAAAAATCTAACTCCAAACTCAGGAATACATGTTGATGGAAATTAAGACAATACTTAGAATTAAACCAAAATGAAAATATTATATATCAAAGCATGTGGTGTGGGTAAAAGAGTACTAGAAAAAAACAATTATAGCCCTGAATGTTTATATTTTTAAAAACTGGAAATTAATTAGCAAGGGGTCCACCATATGAATGAGACACTGATAAAGGGAAACCACTATTTATAACATTTGCTCTCCCCATGTGAATCCTTTTGTGCACAGTAAGTGAAGAACTATGCCTGAAGGCTTTCTCACACTGATTACATTCATAGGGTTTCCCTGAAGTATGGGTTCTCACATGTACAATAAGGTGAGAAGATTGGCCAAAGGCTCGTCCACATTCCTGACATGCATAGGGCTTCTTGCCAGTGTGAGTTCTTGCATGTTTCCGAAGGGATGAGGGCTCACTAAAGGCTCTCCCACATTCCTGGCATGTATAGGGCTTCTCTCCAGTGTGAGTTCGCATGTGACTCTTAAGAGTTGAAAGACGACTCAAGACCTGACCGCAAGTGCCACACTCATAAAGTTTCTCCCCAGTATGTATTCTCTTGTGCACATTGAGATGTGTGCTCGTCCGGAAGGGTTTCCCACACTGATTGCACTGGTAAGGTTTCTCTCGAGTGTGAGTTCGCATATGTGTCTTCAGTGATGAGTGTTCCCTGAAGGCTTTCCCACACTGACTACATTCAAATGGTTTCTCTCCAGTGTGAGTTCTTACATGGCTCCTAAGAGATGATGGTTGATTAAAAGCTTTCCCACAATCCTTACATTCATAAGGTTTCTCTCCTGTGTGGTTCCTCTGATGCAAAATCAGGTTAAAGTTCCTTGTGAAGGTTTTTCCACACTGATTACATTCAAAGGGTTTCTCCCCAGTATGAATTCTCATATGTCGCCTGAGATTTGAAGAATACTTGAAGGCTTTCCTACATTCTTGGCATTCGAAGCATTTCTCTGCAGTATGAGTTTTTTCATGCCTAATAAGGTCAGAGCTGTATCTGAATGATTTTTCACATTCATTACATGCATAGGTTTTATCCCCACTACTAATTTTCTCAGGCACAATTAGGTGAGCACTTTGGAAGAAGGATTTTCCACTTTCTTTACACTCACAGGGGTCCTCTCCAATATGAATCTTCTGGAACTGAAGAAAAGATTCAATGCTGTTAAAGGGTTTACCCAATTCATTACATTTATAGAGTTTTTCTCTGGGTGGAGGTTGCTCCTGTCAGGTAAGCAATCCATGAAGACCAAAGGCTTTGTTACATACATAGATAGTCTCCCCCAAGTGAATTTTGTGTATGAAATAAAAAAACACATTTCTACATTTGAATTTTTTACCATTTTCAGTACATCTGTACTGTTTCTATCCTTAGTTTTCTCAAGCTAAACAAAGTGGACACTCCAGCAAAAGGCTCTATTGTTTTCACTACTTTCATGGAGCTTCCTAGATACAGTTTTTCTAAAATGTTTAAAACTAAAACAAGTTTTAAATTCTTGATACCTGTATCATATTCATGAAAATGGCTACATGTGGGAAATCTGTGAAGACACAGTCTTATGATTCCAATTTTTACCCAATTCATGACCTTCATAGACTCTCTCCCAAGAAGCAGAGTTCTCTTGGGTGAGTGCCACTTCCTTAAGTCCTCTCATGATTCTTGTGCTGCTTTTCTAACTTACAGCAACCCCAGGCTTTTCCTACTAGTGAGGACCAACAGTAATCCATTGTGAACCTTACCCTTTTCATGCCAATGGATGGTATCATTCCAAAAATGTTTTGGTTAGGAATTGACTCTGGGAGTTGAAGCTGAGGTCCTGAAATGAATTGGAAGAAGAAATTAGTGTACAGGGAAAGGAACTGTAGGATCAAGGTAACTGAAAAAATCAAGCATAAGGATTTATTTTCAAATACTGACCCTAAATATGGGAAGAAACTACAAAGGGGAGGAATGTATCAGAGAATAAAGAAAAAATGTTAAGGAGTCTGGTCATGTGAAGAGTTATGAAATCACAGAAACAAGAAATGGAAAGGGTAGATAATTTACTAAGAATTTGACAAAGATTAGGACTGATGTTGAGAAAAACTATTAGCAAGACCATACAGTGGGAGGAACTAGATAAAACATATTCAGGGAAATATTAAATGTAAAAAGGATAGGATGGTCTTTCTATAAAACCAGAGCAAAGTATTAAAGATAAAAAGGAAGATGAATGAAGAAAGCAAGCAGAATTTACTAAAGAAGCACACATCAAACAGTCCCAGTCTTCTCAATCAAGGGCATTGGAAATGTTTATCTGGTGGACAATTTCCAAATTTAATGCTCCCCTTACCAACCAGAGCTATCCACAGGCATTCTTATCTGTCTGGTGCCCACCTGGACAGGTTCCTTGGAAGATTCCTCTCTCGGTGGCCCACGGCAGCTCTTCTCTTTGCACCAAATGGGAAATCATACTGGATTTGCACAGTTGGTATCCTGCTCAGGAGAAAAGAACAAGATATGGGGGGTCAGTGCCCTTCCACAAAACTAGAGGCAATATTCTGAAGTCTTTATCAGGTTCTGGAGGTGGGAACAGCAAAACAACCATGCCTAAATTCTGATGAATGCAGTAAATCTCTTTCACTAAGAAGACAAAACACAAGCTCCCTGACTGGGTCCAAGATGACACTGTGGTTCTCCAGTCCCAGAAACCCAGAGCCAAGCTTAAGTACACACTGGAGAAGCCAAGAAGCTAGCTTTTAACCATGAAGAAACAGAGGGCAATGGCTGGATATTCATTTCCATGGGGAAGCCATTAAACTGTAAGCTCCATGCAGGTAGGACTTGTCTGCCTCTTCACCTCTCTATTTCCCAAACCAGCATGGTTCCTGGAACCTGTGGGTGCTGGGTGAGTGAGTGGAGGAGTGAGAGGCCAGCCTTACCCACTGCAGCCAGGTTCCTGTAGTTCTCCAGCATCACATCTCTGTACAGGCTCCTCTGAGCAGGGTCCAGACACACCCATTCTTCCTGGGTGAACACCACGGCCACATCCTCGAAGGTGACTGATCCCTAAAACGGCACACCCATCCCAACTCAGCCAGGGACCACCCCTCACCAGAAGTCACAAGAGGATGGTGGGGCTGGCAGGTCTGGGAAGGGAGTCCCCCCGCACAGGATTTTCAGCCTGAGTTCTGAGGTCTCCCAGGATCTGCTCCTTGCTTCAGGCCTCAGGAGTCTTCTCTGTCTATTCTTCACTCCCTGAGTTGATAGCATCAAGAGGTGTGGCTTTAAAAGACCTCTACTTTGCGGGGGAAAAAACTTCTCTCTCAACAACTAGCCACAAAGCCCTTCCAGTTTTATTCCCCTCTAACTCCAGGTCCAGCAGACCTGAGTATGTTGCAGACAGGAGAAATATTTGTTTGTTCAATGAGATCATGAAGACTTTAAAACAAGGAGTTTCCACTCCCGATGTTCAGAAGAATATGGCGCTCGTACATACGTGGGGAGTCTGAATGAGGGAGTAGGACCATTTCCCGGGCTGCTTCCCACCCGCTTCAAGAGGGCCAGAGCCCAGAGATCTGGAAACCAGTCGAGAAGCTCCAGGCCACAGGAAGAGCACAAGTTCAGCCTCTGGGCCCAGCAATGTCCTGCTGGAGTAAGAAGGGTTTCATACTTACCTGCGAACAGGTGCTCAGCAATCCAGGAGCCAATGCTTCTAGCCCTATGCTCTCTTCCTGGAGCCAGGCGGTGGCCTGAGCTGGAGGAGAGGAGAGTAGCGGTGAGAGGGGGAGTGTGTGCCTGCCCGTGTGCACGTGCGCAGGCCTGGAGGCTGCCTCACCCTGTAAGCAACCACACACGCACACGCAGTCACACATGCACACAAACACGTGTGCATACAAACACACACACATATAGGCATAAGGCACACACACATCGCAACATATACACACAGACACGCAGACACACATGCATACAGACATGTGCACCCATACACACGCACACACACACACACACTCCAGTCCACATCCCAGGAGCCAATAACTGAA
>PVKH010040812.1:0-11018 GCA_004027955.1 Chaetophractus vellerosus
GCCACGTGGTGAGCTGACCCAGCGGGTCGCCGCAACGGGGGGAGACAAGCAGACACAGAAGAACGCAAAATGAACACAGCAAGAACAAGCAGAAAGGGGGGGGGGGCATATAATAAATAAAAAATAAATCTTTAAAAAAAAAGAATTTAATCATAATTGTGTTTAGGTCATAAGTGCGTTTTAGGAAGGACACTCTGGAAGCATTATGAAGATGGATTAAAGAGGATACAATATTGAAGGAAAGAAGACCAGTGTGGAGAGTGTTACGAAGATCCAAATGAAAAATGCTTGGGCCAGACTGGAGCAGTGATAGTCAGAACCAAATGTAGAGGATAGTTTGAGTGATATGTAGGAGATAAAGTCAACATAAGTTGAGGATGACTCCCCGTTTTCTCTCTTGTTCATTTGACTGGATGCTGCTGATAAAGAAAACTCAGGAGGAGCAGGTTTGTAAAGGGAGATGATAATATTCTATCCTGTCTTCTTTCCTGGATTGTAAATTTCTTGAGAACAAGTTCCCAGCCTTTGTTCATTGTCAGTCCATCCATCCATTCATCCATCTATCCAGCACTTACTAGGTATATCCTGTGTCAAATATTGGATGAAAAATTGTTGTGTAGTATGTGAGTATTTATGTATTACTGTATCTTTTTATCCTCCCTATGGTAATTGTACAGTAATTGTTGAATGAAAAAGGTTATCTGAAGATTGAGAAATCTCACTTAGTATGAAAATACCCTCTACTGCCACTCCCCTTTCCACCCACCCCCATAACACATAGTTAGAGAAATACCGACAAAATGGAGTTTACAAATGGCAAAACTTTGTATATTATGTCAGGATAGTTCTGTTACTCATATGGCACAGTATACTTTTGAGGCATTGCTTTATTCCAATGACCCGTTTTGAAGTGACCCATTGAGTAGTTATTGAATTGGCTTGTGAGCTCCTACACAGAAAGTTGTTCAGGGTTGATTTGACAATGACTGATATATATAACAGATCTTGTATTTCATTAGTCATACAAACTGTCTATACTATGGAATTACTTAAACTGAAGTTTAAATAGCAGTATGTGGCTATGATATTTTAAAATTAAGTAAACTTAAAAAATTCAGTTTCACAGTTGCACTAACCATATTTAAACATGAAATGACTACTTGTGGCTAGTGGTTTTCCATATTAGACAGTGCAGATATAGAACAGTCCCATCATGACAGAAAGTTCTGTTGAATAGCACTGTTGTAAATAGTATATTGAGGTTAAAGGCACAGACTCCAGAGCTGTACTGCCTGACCTTGGAATCTGGCTGTGCCAGCAACTAGCTGAATGAAACTTACCTCTTAGTTTCCTCAACTGCAAAATGGAGAAAATTATAATACCTACTTCATATAGCAATTGTGAGAATTAAACAAGTTAATTAGTATAAAATACTTAGAACAGTACCTAGCATTGAGAAAATGCTATATGTTTGTTTTATCATCACTATCATCATTAGTTTGTTTTCTTATCAACAAGCACATCTTCCTTGTATATGGAAAAGAAAGGAATTTACTTTATTCCTGGAGATGAGTTTTTAGCTGGCTTCTGGGGAAAAAAATTCTCTGTCTGAGCCAGCACTCTTCAAAGCCCATGCCAATTAAATAAAAGTGTCAGTTTAGATGCATTACAGGCTGCTTTGGAAGACTATTCTATATGACTCATTCATTTGTTCATTCACTCAGCAAGTGTGCGAGATTGCCTCCTAAGTGCAGGGCACAGCAGTCAATGCGATAAAGCCCCATGCCAAAGGAATCAGTGCTCCTTACTTTTGTGCAAAGCCAGGACAGGCTTACAGATTTATCATAGGACTGCCAGGTGAGATTTACACCAAATTCCCTTTTGTAGATTTCTGCTATTTTGGATATTATGTATGGTAACTTGGGGCTTTTAATTTGTTTTTATTGGATTCTTTTTTTTAAGACTCTCAAGGCAGGCCTTTTCGTCACTACATATGCACAATTTGTTATTGGTGTTATTGGGAATTGCTGATGTAAAGTGTTCTGTGACTTTTGGGAATATTAATAAGCCTCTTAAAGTACTTGTTCAATTAGATTCCCTGACCTGCTGTCCGGAGGTTGAGCTATCATTAACTGAGGATGTTTTCCTCTGGTTTAAGTGGTGGGGGAGGAAACCATTGTCTTTCTCCTCATCTTTGTCTTGCCTGTTTTCATTCACTACCTCTGGGAACAGTGGGAGAACAGGGAGGCCTATTCTGGAGCCCCAGAGGAGCTTTTGTGCCCTGGACAATGAGAAAGAGCAAGCTGGTTAGGTTTTATATTCCTCTTGTTCCTATTTTTGATTTTTAAAAAGTTTGCTCTATCTAAAGGTTTGAAAGATTAATAATTTGTTTTATTTTTGTGGAGAATCGCTTCTTTCTGCTTCAAGCAGTAGGGTCAGAGTGCCATATTTTGTTTGCCTAAAGTTTTAAGGTCTTTTTTAAAATTGTTTTTTTTTTTTATTTTTTAGATCTTACAGGGATGAATCTGAACACTTTAATTGTTCACTGGTTTCAGCCTTCCTGCTATTGGGCCCTTGGATTGGCTTACCTGGGATAGAAAAGCCATCTTTTTCAGTGATACCAAATACTGCTTCAGGACTCTTAAGTGCTCATGAAATGCTTGGGTTTGATGTTGGTGCCTCCTGCTATCAAGCACTGATCTGTTGTGAAATTCTTTTGTTGTCAGATTTGTAGTTTCCTTTTCAGGTAATAGATCATCTGATTTAGAGCATGAAGGTACATCTTCCCAAGTTTCTGTGACAGGAAGATATTGAAGAGGAGGGAGAATAACCAAACACCAGAAACCAGACAAGCCCGCAGGAAATTGCAAGCATGGTGGAATTTCCAGTGCTTTCCATTACTTGAAGTCATGGATAATTTAAAAAGTACTTGGTTTTATTTTTGTTTGTTTCTTTGCTTGCGACCACGTCTATCTGCCAACCTTTCTAAAATGTCATGATGTAATTATTTTAACAGGCACTGTATGCTCCTTTATTTGGGGGATATTAACCTTTCTAAACAAAAGGAATGTTAATATACACTGGAGACACAACTAATGGGATTTCATTTTTCTTGTTAGGCAAGAAGCTTGATTTTTTTTTTTAAACTTCTTGTAAAAGAATGTGGCAAGTGAAATAATTGCCTTAAGCTAATCCATGATAGCGATTTTAAACGTGACTTTCCAGATCGCTTTTATATAGCTTAGAAAGAATAACGTGATTTTCTTGTTTTTGTTTGCTTTAGCTAAACAGTGTTGAAGGATGATATAAATTCAATGAATTCGAAACAAAGAAAATGCTAATTGCTAAAGCACTGAGTTCTTTTAAGGCGTGGAATATAGTGTTTAATTCATAAGCATTGTTTAATTTTATATAGCTTTAGTTAATTTTTTTAAGTTAGTATAGGACAAACCCAATCAATTAGCTAGCCATTTCCTTAATCACTATATACTCCTATTTGATGTTTGAATATATATGGGCTGAATATGTTGTCCTTTTTATTAAAAAAATAAATAAAAAGATAATGGTCATAGGTGCTCAGACAGTGAGGCAAAGCACTTTTAGGACTTTTAGAGTCTTTTCTCCTCCTTTCCTTCCCTCTCTTTTATGATGGGTATCCACTGACCCATTTATACCCACTTCCTGAATTGCCCTTTTGATCAATAGCATGCATTTGCAATAGGATGGCTAATGTTAGAGATGGTAAGGCAGTGAAACAGATTAAACTAATTGGCCCAAGTGGGCATCAAGCGCGTAATTTTGGCCTCGTTATTATGGGCTCTCAGTCGCCAAACTGCCCAGCCCCACAGATCTATAGACATGTACAGTCTGAATGAAATCTGAATCACTAATCCCTGTGCTGATGGAGAACCCTAGAACAATGGGGGTGAGGGGTGGGGACAGGGAGACGAAATCTGTTGAATTGAACTGTGGTCTTCTTCCCTGCCAAGCCCTTGAACAACTCTCCCCCTGAGCAACAACAATGACAAGTCTTTGCTATTTTGGATTAGTGAGAGTATGAAATGGTTTCCCTTTCCTTCCAGGCAAAAATACCAACAGAATCTGCCTGTGGAACGAAAGTGCTAATTTCATTTGGTGACTTTCAGACTTGAAATATGGGCTCGAACAGGAATTGTGCAGTTAGTCAGCTGAGGCAGTAGAGGCTATTTTTACAATGCTAATCATTATTTCATGACAGTGATTTACTTTATGTTGTCTGTCGTTTACACCCCCAAACTAGCCGTTGTTTTGGGAACAGAAGTGGTTGGGCTGTCAGGCTCTTTTTCAAAGACAAATCTTACCATTTTATGGCTGTAGATACTTTCCTGCAATAAAGAAGAGAGCTTTAGTGAAGTGAATCTTGCATATGAAATGTAATCTGGATAAATGTTCAGAACTAATAGGTTTATATTTTAGTCTTGATTTTAAAAGTATATTTATTTTTCTGACACCCTACTCGCTTTGCTTTATCTGCATTAAACTTTATCTGTTTGACTGAGATGCAACTAAATTTTTGTTACTCACACTGAACTTAGAAAGGAGCCATACATATAGTTAAAAAGTAAATACAAAATGAAATTTAATATAACCCTTTGATGCGTAAAGGAAGATGAGTGGAAGACGGAGTTGATTGCATGTCTGGAAGCATATCTGCCTGATTTATGCTCTAATTTTAGTACTGAGTTTCCTTTGTAATAGTAAAATGTCACATTAGCATGTCCCTTTTAATAATCTAATATGCTACCAGTGACAATAAATACATGCACTGAGTCTAGCGCAGGGTTTCTCAAACTTCACAGGCCTGTGACCCTTCCTGATGTAGTTAAATTGCCCAGATGACCCTCCTGTCATATATTTTTAATTGTAAAGCACTTGAAATTAATCATGTTTTATTTCTTTTTAAATAAGCACCTCAAGAGCAGTGGTGAGCAGTTTTGCTCCCGGCACTTATCCACTCTTAAAGAAAATTAAAGATTGGAAAGGGCCTTGCGTCTCAGTGGCAGCACAGCCATCTACATGGGGGAAAATATAGCAGACAAGGACTGCATTTAATACTTCTCTGCACAGTCTCTTGCCTGTGCACTTACTGAAAATTGGCATTGGTGAGTATAACAAAGTAAAAGCATTTTGAATTATTACCACAGATCTTCAAGTGGTCATAACCTGGGATTTCAAGCACCTCAGTGAAGGCTGAGGTTTTCTACAATTTGCTTGGTAACTGAGTGCCTTTAATTTAAACTACACTGAGCTAATCTTTAGGAGAATTGGGATCTGCCTCTGAACTAATTATGATTTACAGAAATTGATAATTCGTCTTCTGCATGTGTCTGCAGGAAGAAATTACTATTAAATTTGATTAACAAATGACAGATTTCAGCCTGATAATTTACCATCTTTATTAACTTAGAAAACTTCTAATAGTAGTCTTTTCCCTCATATCAACTCTATCCTGGTAGTTAACATTTATCTACACCTAACAGAGATGTGTATAGCTTTAGTATGCCCCTTCCTTACCATGAACAAATAAATCTTGGTGTAGTTTGCCTTTTCAATGCCCAAGCACAACCTAAGTGCTTGAACTGATTTCCCATGTTACTTGGAACTTAATAATATATAATTAACTTTCAAAAATGAATGATCTGTTCTTTTGAATACATTTCTGTAAAACTCCCTCAAAATACAATTGCATAAAAGGAAGCAGAGCATTATATTAACCTTATTTTTTTGTGCACCACTTTGTCAAATGTTTTTCTTTCTCTTTAAACAGATTGTAGTTGTGTGTAATGGACAATACCATTGGTTACAGCTAAGCCATAATATACGATTGACATTGTGAATCATTCTGAAACCCACTTTGGATGAACATAACTGAGATGTAAAACTGTTGTAGCATGGCAGTAAAGTGAGGGCATTAAACTTTCTTTACGTGAGTAACGTGGTGTGGATTTTTAAAGTGCATTAATGTAGGTGTTTTTATACAGTTGAAAAATATTCCATTGAACTGTAGCAGCCTAGGAGAATTGTCATGGTGGTTAAGAATGCCCTTTAATGTTTTTATGTCAGGAGACTCGACTCTTCTTGCATGTCAAAAAGGGAAGTTGAACTATTAGTCTTTTAGAGACCCAGAGGTAAAGTTTAATTTTATAATGACAAGCAATAAATGTTCTATTATCTAAGTAATAGTTCACCAGAAAAGTCTGAAATGGCCTCTTTTCTCAAGGATGCAGCTTGTGTGTGATGCTAATATTAAAATGGACCTGCCAAATTGAGTGATGGGAGGTGCTAATAACTCCAAGTGGGGAGATGGAAACAACATATTGCACACACCTGTTCTCAGTTTCATGTTAGTCTCATTAAGCTATTCAATGGGGGAGTATAATGGTGAAGGAGGGGAGCTAGATGTATGTCAAGAAGAAATTATATGTAGGGCTAGTGCCACAAAACCTTATAAATAAGAGGGGTGCCTTTGCTTAGGAACCTGACTCTTACTGTGTTTCATCCTTGACTTTTGACTTGAGAATGCAAAAGGTTAGATTCCTAATAACAGCCTGTCTTGGGGGAGCTGTATTGGCCTTGAGAATTGTTTTATTCACCTATACCCCCACCTTTCCTTCATTCCCTCCTTGGGTAGTTTATTGGTTTTGCATTGAGAATGTATGTTTATACACTCATTTTGTTTAGGTACCCTAAATTTTGCTGTATCCCTGACTTTTTAAATTAATTGATAGCTTTTTTTTTTAAATTTTTCTGACAATGTATGGTACTGCTGTTTTTAAAATGGGGTTATAAATAATTGGACCAAGTAGTATGAATTACATCAGGCGGTTTGCTAAACAGTTGTTGTTAGCAGTGGTTGGTATTCTCTACTGGAACAACATCATAGTATCACAACAAATAAAACAAAACACCTAGGATCTGAATAGCGGGGCAAGTCGTCATAAGGTGGGATGGATTCCGTGGGACTCCAGCCAGAGGTTATTCTGTTTCCCTGTGGTCCCTCTAAGCCTCTCTGTGGCAGCTCTTGTTCAGCCCCAAAAAGCCAGATAAAAGTTGAGTTCTAAAAAGGATTTCGGTCAGCTCTGCATTATTCACCTCAATAGAAGGTACGTTTCATGAATTGTCTTTTAGCAATGGGTTGCTGAAATAATTTCGACTTGATTTGGTGTAATGTATTATAAAATTTGACCTCAGTAGGTTAATCTAATTCTGGTTTGCTTATTCTCACGTTGACATTTACTTGCAATCCCTAAGCAAGTACCTTTTGAATACAAGCCAAGCCATGTATTGGGTGGCCAGGGAAGTGCATTTGGGATTAAAAGGCTGCCAGGGATAATGCTAAACTGAATGTGGATATTTGGGAGGTAACTGCCTCTGCTGTGCTCCCTGTCCGGCTCGCAAAATGAAGATCCCTGGGAAGAGGGGCTTTTTAAAAATAATAGGATTCACACGAGCATTAGGGTCCATAAGTGGTGGTCTGCTTTCAGTGGAGATGAGCAACAGTTAACTTACTGACTCATTAGGCATAATGTGGGATGGAGAAAAACCACATCTGGAAAACCTAATGAAGACGATTTCCCCTTATTCTGTTTTCAGAGGAACAGTTACATGCATTTACATTTTCCTTTCTAAATCTGAATGGAAAAAAAAGTCAAGTTGAAACACAAAAATAATTTGTTCTGAGTGAAGAAGTGTGCGAGATGAAGAGGGTTCCTGGTAGGGTAGGGGTAGCAGCATTAAGCTCTGACACAGGGCACCCCTGCCATTGGCCTCTATCAGCCAAAAGTGTTTCTTGGAAACGAATAATAAAACAAGCACGATGTAAACATCAGCAACTTAAGTACTTGCCAGCTCAGTTGTTAGGAGTGGAGGTAAAGCTAAAGATTAAAGACAGCTTGACAAAATCCTACAGACCATCCAGCTGGGCTTTAAACGTTACGAGATGTGGTAGGACAGAATGAGGGTGTTTAAAAAAATTATTGCTGTTATGCAGCTGGAGGGCAATGGACTGAGTTGGGAATATGCCAGGAGAACTTGTGCTGCTCATGTAGATAAACTTGCAGAACTTCAGCTTTCAACTCCATCCAGTCCTTCCTGTCAGTTTCTCTTAACCTTGTCCTGTCCCTTGCTGAGCACTGACATTTTCAGAGCAGAAGAAAATCATGTTAAATTTATGGATGAGGAGGGGTATGTCTGTGTGTCTTGCTTGGCTCTGGTTTCAAGTGTTTGTGCTCTTTTGATTAGCTCTGTTCTTGGTTTATTTTGTAGACTCAGAAGAGCTTTCAAACCGAGACCGGTTAGGAGTCTAGTCTAGGAGCTCATGTTCTTTGGTCATCGTGGGGCCACCCCTTCATGGTGGTTCCGCAGGAGAGCCTCAGCCCCTGCTGAGGAGATGAAGGGGGCCCGGGTGGTTCGTTGCCACTGGATGGCCTAGGCCTGTTTCAATCAAGTCAGCACTGTTTTTAATCAGTTTAATTTATTGGACTTTGCCTAACATTTTGTTTGATGAAAGTTTTTAAAACTGAAAAAATGTTTGAAAACCTCTGAGGTTGGAGAATAGTGAGAGAGAGAGTCCTGGAAAGGAAGACTCTGACCACATTTTTGAGCATCTTGTACATCTGACAAAGGAGAATATATTTTCCTTTTGCCTCAAGACAGGCAGCAGGGAGCTACTGGGGACGACTGGGCAGGATAGAGACAACGTGCAGGATGGACTGGAGGGAGAGTCTGGCTGAAGGGCTGTTGTATTAGCCCAGTCAGGGTACGGTAAGAGGTTTGTATTAGGGTGGTAGGAGTAGCCATGGAAAAAACTGTATAGACCGGGGATGAGAGATGGGCTTCATCTCATATCCAAACTCCAGTCAATGGCTGTGGCTCCTGGAGTGGTGTGATGAAACAAATTGTGAAATTATGCCTGGGCTCAGTGGGAGAGAGTTCTGTGATCAGCTAGTGATGTCTGTCATGGGCAAGCAAATAGGGAATGGTAGCACCTGTTCTGTTATCCCCTGGTAGACATAATCCACAAGGCAATGGGAGAGGTATTAGGAATTAGTGACAACTGGTTGAGGGGAAGCAGGATTTGGAGGAGTAAATGATGGCCAAAAATTAAGCCTGACTTGAAAAAATGCCAATTATGAGAAATATCCAGAAAACAGATAAGGAATTGAAGTTTGGGATTGAGATCAGTGCTAAGAGATTTAGACTGGAGGTGACTTGCTTAGAAGTGATATTTGATTTTGCTCTTGATATTTGATTGGAGGTAGGGAGCCTATTGAGGGCTGGGGATAATAGTAGAGATAAACTACTTGAGAGTTGATATTTCCATACTGGCGCTCAATTCTGAATGTGGACATTTCCACATCTTGAATCACATACTAGAAAGAAACCAAGAAGTGAATTTGGCATAGTAAGCATTGGGAAGCACATGAAGATTTAGGGGGCTTTTTCTGGACAACTCTTAAAGTTTATCAAAACTCTGGCACAAATTAAACTATGTGTAAGAGAGTAGATTTTGGAGTTAGACATTTTGGGTTCAAATTCTCGCTCTCCTTTTGACTGGTTGTTTGACCTTGGATGATTACCTTAACTTTACTGGGCTTAGATGATAATGTCTACCTTATAGGGCTGCTATGAGAATTAAGTGAGGTTAGACAGGTAAAGTGTTTTAACCATGCTTGATTTAAAATAAGGACACAATACTAATGATTGTTTTCATTATTACCATCATAATCATTATAATTATGAATAATGCTGTAATGAACATCCATGCACATAAAACTTTGTGCATCTTCCGGAATGTTTTCTTAGGGTAAATTCATAGAAGAAGTGGAGTTGCTGTGCTCCTCTTGAGTTTCTAAAAGGTCTTTAATCTTTATTAAGTTGTGTATTTTAAAAAATAAGAAACATTTACTGGGTACATGTTAGATGCAGTTTACCAACCTAGGTGTTGTGAATTATATTAGTAATACTGGGATGAACATATTCTTAGGCATGGCAGGTTATACAAGGATGAAAAGCTCCTTATTTCCGTATCTGTGTTGACTTTAAAATAGAGTATGAGAATTAAGAAATAAAACAAAATCACTGTGTTTTACAACAATGCAAGGTGTTGGTAGTGGGGTGATGTACGGGACCCCTGTATGATGTTATGCATGTTTATTTTGTAAGTTCACAGCTTTTACTATACACTTATTGTTTATGTATGTCTATGTATGAATGATATACTTCAAGAAAATTTTTTTTAAATGAAAAAAAAAAACTAAATCACTGTGCTAAATAAAGTGTGCAACCTGGCATATGTCTTTGAAAGGGGAGAAGTACTGTGGAAACCTATCAATTGGAGAGGTTAATTTTGGCTGAGAGAAATCAGGAAAGGCTTCATGGAAGAGATGACAAAATTGGATATTGACGCATAGAATTATTTTTTAAAATTTAATTGAAGTATAGCATTCATACATAAACATATATAAACAGTAAGTGTATAGTAAAAGTTGTGAACTTACAAAACAGACATGTATAACATCATACAGGGGTCCCATACATCACCCCACTATCAGGACCTTGCATTGTTGTGAAACTTTTGTAACAAATTATGAAAGAATATTGTCATAATATTGTTACTAACTATAGTCCCTATCTTACATTTGGTGTATCCCCCCACCCCCAATCCTCCTTTTAGTATTACGATGCATAGAATTTTGGTAAGGATAAAAAAGGTATTCTTGGTGTAGCCAGGCCAGTCGTATGGCCGTTTCTGTCTCTGTGCCAGGGTTTAAGTGCACAAACTAGCCATTGGCTTTGGAGACTTAGAGACTTACAAGGAGCTTATCTTCTCTCCACTCACTCATCCTCCACCTAGGTTCTCTTTATCGTGCCTCCATCTCCTACAGGAAACAGGCAATTTTTGGATTTCCTAGTTTCTCTTAGAAACATGACATGGCATCGTGTATTTCTTAAGACTGATTCAGGCCAGGGTACACATG
>PVKH010040813.1:0-11015 GCA_004027955.1 Chaetophractus vellerosus
CCTTCCTTCCTTCCTCCCTGCCTCCCTCCTGTTCAGCTTTGCTCTTGAATGAGAGAGGCAGCCCTGCAGCTTAATTACCAGGCCTTGTTGCCTCTCTCCCTTAAGTCTTGTGGACTCTCTTAAGAAGGGATTCAGGACTTGCTCTTTGTCCTCTCTGAGGTGGCTGCAGGGACAAACTTTCCATTTTCTTCCTTCTCAAGCTGGAAGGCCCGGTATCCCTTTACGTGGAAAGAAAATATCTGATAAATGAAGTGCAGGGTTGTTCTGTTTACCAGTTCCTTGAGAGTGTGAGTGAGTGTTAGCATGTGTGTCTTGAGCATGGGGATACTGATAACTCTCCTAGGCTGGGGTGAAAGCTTTCGGGCAATCCTCCTGGGAGCCAAACACAGCTGAGTTGATTCCTGGTTCTTCCATTTATCATTAGACTGTACCATGTGCAATTGCCAATATCCTACCATTTTTTTAACCTTTAAAAATGGTTATTTTGTATAATTAAACCCAATAGTTGTAAGATCTTAAGCAAGCATCTCAGCTTCTTCAAGTCTCAGGTTATTCCATACAGTGAAGTCAAAAGTTGGGCTATGGGGACAATTAAATGAACTATAAGGTTTTCAAAGTGCATATGCAATTATACTTCAAAATACCCTTGTCCATTTTAAAGTGTTCTCATGTTCCTGATCTCATATGATCCCATTTAGCAGATTAGGAAGCTGAGTTTTTGAGAAGCTCAGTGTAATTCTTCTCAAAGGCAGTGCATCATGATGGAAAGCTCCCTAGTTTGGAAGTCAGAAAAACTGGAATTGCTCAGCACTCCTTCCTTAATCTCTCAGTTTCCTTACGTCTAAGAGTGGGTTTAGTTTTCCTGGTTCATGGAGTTCTTGTAAAGATGAAAATAAATAATGTGTAAACACTCCAAGCATGGGAGCTGGCTTCTGTGAGGATCTAACAAGTGCATCCCTCTTTCTGCCACTAGGCTTCTCCATTTGTAAAAGCAGGGCTGGGTGAGATGACCTCTGGGGTCTCTTTGTCTCTGACATTTGAGAATTTTGTGAACTGTGCTTTAATGCCCTTTCCTGCTGGAAGTGTTGGCACCAGGTTTGGTGACCTCTTACCCCCATACTGCTTTGTCCCTACCAGTCCCAAAGGAGACCCTGTTCTTGCATTTCACAAAATTCTGCTGTTGCTAGTGAAATTCTAGCAGGTCAAAGTGGAATTTCTCATACATTTTATCACATGAAAATAAGAGATCATGACATGGCCCTTTAGTATCCAGAGAACACCATAGCCACCCCTTGTATAATTTTAAAAGCTAATGTATCCATGCTTGTACGAGGTTTGCCATGAAAGCCAGTGAAATAGGAGAACTCAGACTTTGGATATCAAATCACAACTCTGCCCTTTTATTTAGTTGTTATCCTTGGGCAAAAGTTATTGAATCTCTCTGGTCCTTGGAAATCTTGTGAGGCTTGTGTTCTACCTCCTGGAGCTGTGGGGTGAAATGCGATCAAAGGGGAGATGGACATGCAGCATGTGATCCAAAGTGTGTGGTCTATATTTGTCAGCATCCCTTCCCTTCCCTTATATGTGTGGAACACTTTACAAAACACCTCATACTTTTTACCAATTGGTTCTCACAACAATATTGTGGAAAAGGCTAGGTAAGGATTAGTATCAAATGTACAGGCAAGGAGCTTGAGGTCCAGGTTGGGGAAAGTAAATCCTTCAGCAGGTAGTGGTGGAGCCTAGACTAGAAATAAGGTCACTTGTCATACCAGGGGCTGTTTTCATCCTATTTAAAACTCTCATTTCCCCTCCATATGGAGTGGAATAGTAAAAGGCAGCATGTGCGGCCATGGTGCACATTTCCTCCTTTAGGCTATGCTCATGCGTCCATCACTAGACTCTGGAAGACCTGAATTTGATTTCCAGCTCCTCTATGTTTAGCTCTGGGATCTTGGATCTTGGACAAGACACTTAACCTCTCTGGAACCCATTACCCTCATCTCTAAATGGCACTAGCCATAGCTAACACCTATTAAGCATTTACATGTGCCAGGCACCATTCTAAACACTTTACATGGGTTATATTGTTTAAACCACCAACAAACATATAAGACAGAAAATGTTACAGGTAAGAGCAAATTATTTGTGTCCAGGCTCTTTGGCCATATAAACTGCATCCCTTATTTTATCCAGTCTGTTTCTCAAAATGTTTGTGAGAGTTAAATGAAATATTAAGTGAGGTCAAGAATTTACAAATGGTATTCTACAAAGGAAAATAATTATGAGGTACTTGGGATTTAGCTTCATGGTGCATGTAAAAAGTTTCTTGGTAGGCAAGATTGAGTCTTAGATTATAGCCCTCAATTTCATTTAATGATGAATACCCCTATCAGAATAAAAGTATTTCAAAAGCAAGTGTAACAATTGCTATGTCTAAACGAAGAACACACACAGTTTGGAATAAAATTATTTTGAAAATTCAGCTCTTCTGCACTGACCTTTAGTTGTTATCAATTATTGGTTTTCTATCCAGAATTAGATTATATGACAGCTTTCTTCATCTAGAACCTGTTCTTAGCATCAGAAACTTCCTAGGGCCATGTGCTCATCTCCCTCCCCTTTGCAGTACCTCTACCCTGCACCGCAGTCATGGAGCCCAGACTGGTCCGGAACACTGAAGTCTTGAGTACAGAACATCTTCCCTTGGGGTTGGAGATCAGGATCTTGATGTTTAAAAGAGGAAGAGGAATCAGAGAATCTTGGAGTCTTTCTGGCTCTGTGCTCCCTCCAAAAATTTAGGGGTAAGCTCCAATCATTCTTTATCTTTGGGGCTCCCCTTAGCTGCCTCCACCAGTTCTCATATCCTGTATTCTTTCCTCCTGGCTCCCTATGGAAAAGAATACAGCCTCATAGATTCTCATCTGATCCCTGGAAAAAACAAGCACAGAGACTCTCTGAGTTCTTCTCAGGGTGTTTATTGCTAAATCCACAATGAGATAGGATAGAAGTAACAAGTAGTGTGAACGTTTAAAGATATATAGAAGTCTTAAAAGTCTCAGAACAAGAATTCTCCCTATTTACAGAAGGACTTTGGTGGTCTCTCCCCCTTGTCTTCTCATCAAACTCACCTCTTCCTTTTTGTCTTGGGACAAGCCAAGCCTAAGGTATCTCTCATTTTATTTCCTGCCCCTATTGAGAACATCCTCCTGAGCCCTCCAGATCCAGTAGAGGGTGACAGAGGTACACATAGATGGTAAGGGTGGATCTTGAATGGAGACTCATGACAACTTAGGGACAGCACCTACCTCTATTGCTATTTGTTGCTCTTTCCTTTTTTGTCAGTCTCATTCTCGATTCCTACTTTACATGTAAGCTCATATTAGAACTTGACACTTGATAAATACTTCATCAAATTAATAGGAAGGGAAAAGATTAATTAAAGGTGTTTAAACACCTAACCTGCAAATAGAGGAAAATCAAATCATTTGAGTACCTTAGATCACAGCTTACACCAAAATAAAAATAAAAACAAAACAGAAATTGACTAAAGAGTGAATTTTAAAATATATCAAGCAACATAGCATTTGCAGAGCTGGTGTTGCTTAGTGGTTGAGTGCCTGCTTTGCAACAATGTCCCGGGTTCAATTCCTGGTACCTCCTAAAACATATATATATATATATAGCAAAATTATATATATATATAATAGAAAAATAGAAAAAAAACACCCCAGAATATTTATCAAACCCTACATGGATAAAGACTGTTTACCACTTAGAAAAAAAGAAAAATATATAAACAGAGTTGAGTACATAAAAACTAAAACTTTTGAACTTCTGAAAATCAGGAAAAACAACACTAAAGAATAATCTGCAAACAAGAGAGAATAGTCACAGTATATATGAAAAGCATTAATACAAAGAGCTTATGAAAATTGATTTAAAAACACCCCGAGTCCCTAACAAAGTGGCACAACAGAACTAACAGATGTATCATGTATAAGGAAATTAAATTATGAAATGGGCCTTTAGTAAAATGTCCAACTCACTTATGAGCAAATAATGCAAACTAAAACAGTAAGATACCATTTCTTTTACTCACTAAACTAGCAAAAAAAATTTAATGATAATATCCAAAACTGGTGAGGGTAGTTAAGATAGATCCTCTTACACACATACTAACATACTACTTGGTGGCAATATATCATATTGCAATTTCACAATATGTATCAAGAGCCTTAAAAATGTTCATACCTTTTGACCCAGTAATTTCACCTCTGAGAATATGCTGTGAAGGAATATACCCCGATTTTGAGAAAAGCTATGGACCTAAGGATGTTTGTTGCAGATTTTAAAATATTTTAAAATGGAAATAAACTAAAAGTCCAACAAAATGGAAATGGTCAAGATATATTTTGGTTATATCCACTTGGTGGACTATCACATAGACATTTAAAATGGTGATTACAAAAACTAGAAAATGACAAGGTCAAAATAGGGAATTAAAATTTCAATGGAAAGTATGATTTCTACTACATTTGAAAATAAAGAGGGGAATTCTTGGAATTGAAGGTTGTTTTCTGTAGCTTCCAGTGTGCTTATGTTACTAGCTATAATGACTATACACATATATTATGTATGTATAATAAAGATGACTTGATAGTGTCCCTTAGAGAGGGTAGTATAGAACCCCAGGCAATGGGGCATGGGAGGGGGATTCCCGGCACCTTGCACATCTTCTGGGGTAAGGTTGCCAGTTGGGGTCCTTTCTGCATCCCTCAGAGAGGTAGCTGTCTCTTGAAGCCAAACACACTTCTGGAGACTTTGTGTAATCTGAAAAAGATAAGCAAACTAATGAAAAATAGTGACTCTTTAGGGTAAAAAAAAATACACATAAACTGTGTTTTGATTAGAATCAGATTCTTGGGATTAAATACCTTTTAAACCCCACAGAGAGTCTTCATGATGCCTCTGACCCAGGATCCTAAGACTCATTCCCTCTCTGTGGTGCTTTTTCCCAACTCCCTGCTGAAAAAGGACTTACAAGATGTGGGACTTAAGATTACCCAGGGACTCTCTGTCTCAGAATCTTCCCTCCTTAACCCCTCTGGAAGAGGTCCTGTGCAGGTCGCAGAGAGTGCCTGGGCCACATGGGCCACGTGAACTTGCTGGGACTTCCAGCTCACACGTTTCAAATACCCTCTTACCTTTCCTCCCTCCTTTCCTTTCTTCCTTTTTTATTCTGTATTCATTCCCTCACTTTCTTCCTCCATCTCCCTGGCTCTCTCTTTTTCTTTCTTTTTTTCATTTTACAAATATTTACTTAGCCCCTACTCTGTGCTGGTAGTATGTAAGACATTGTCCCCCAGGTGCTCATAATTTAATGAGGAGATGGGTAAGCCAATCAAGAATTGCAGCACAGTGCATGAAGTGCCATATTAGAGATAAACAAGGGCAATGAGGGAACAGCCAACACCGATGAGGGTATGAGGACCGCAAGGGCTTCCTGAAAGAGGCCATATTCAATCAGTGTCCTAAAAGCTGTGTAGGGATTAGACAGGGGAGGAGGAGTAACTAAGGATGTCCAAGGCAAAGGGCCAGTGGACTTCTCTGGTTGTCTTAACTCAAGGTGAGGCTTTGTAAGTGTGTGTGTATGCATGTGTGCTTGTGTGTGAGTGTAATATGACAAATGGTCAAACATGTGACCCAAGAGAGAGGGATAGATAGAAAGAGAATGCCAGAGAAAGAAGGAAGAGACAGAAAACAAGAGAAAGGAAGGAGAAAAGAAAAAGACGAGCCAAGGAGAGAGAAGTTGATTAGGTTGGACGGACTGATCTGCATCATCATTCCTAGAAAAGTCAAAAGACAGCTTCTTGGCAACTTGACTCTTGGAGCTTTCCTTGTACTTGGTCCCATGCTCAGGTACAATGTGGGGAAATGGGAGGAGTGCTGTCTCTGCCCTCACTGAACTCACAAGCCTGCTGAGGAGAGACTGTGCACAGGGAATAATGCTAAATATTGCAAATTTAAAAGCAGAAAGAAATTGGGGTGAAATAGTCAGGGAAATTTCCTAGAAGAGATGAGTATTGAGAGAACAGTTCCTAGAAATGGATTCTGCTGAGATTGATAGAATCCTGCTTGGGTCCTGATTGGATGTGCTGTGTGGGGTCTGCTTCGCATCTTCCTCTCCCAAGGCTGACAGTGCAGGTGTGGATTCTAGGACCCAGGATGCTGATGCTGCAAGCTGTTCTACTGCTATTAGCCCTGCCCAGTCGCAGCCAGGATACCACAACACAAGAGCCTGGAGTTCTGCTTCCCCCACCAAAGGGTGCCTGCACAGGTTTGATAGCAGGTATCCCAGGGCATCCTGGCCACAATGGGATCCCAGGCCGTGATGGCAGAGATGGCGTCCCTGGTGAGAAGGGGGAGAAAGGAGATACAGGTAAGAATAAGATCTTTGGTCTCATCCATTACAGACCAGGCTCCTGGGTGGAGGAGGGCTTCCAGGACTGTGAGTGGGCATTGTTATTGACTGTAGCCTCGACCCAGGGAAGAAACAAAGCTTTCTTCTTTATGTCACCCATAAGCAACCTGAAGTGGTTTTGAGTTGGTCCTCCAGTGGTGAGCAAAGGTGGTACCTATGTAATCAAATACCCTTTGATTCTACTGTGTTAGCATCCCCTACCCATCCCCTTTCCTATTTACGCCTGTATTAGTCAGCCAAAGGGGTGCTGATGCAAAGTACCAGAAATCTGTTGGCTTTTATAAAGGGTATTTATTTGGGGTAGAAGCTTACATTACTAGGCCATAAAGCATAAGCTACTTCCTTCACCAAAGTCTGTTGCCATGTGTTGGGGCAAGATGGCTGCCAACATCTGCCAAGAGTTCAGGCTTCCTGGTTCCTCTCTTCCTGGGGCTTGTTTCTCTCCAGGCTCAGCTGCCTTGCTCTTGCCACAAGGCCAGCTGTAGACTATCAGGCGACCGGCTCTGTCTCTCTCCCCCGGGGTTGATTCTCTCCGGGGCTCGATTCTCTCCGGGCTCAGCTGCTCTGCTCCTCTGTGTGCTTACTTCCTGGGCTCCAGCTCAAAACTCCAACTCTCTTCTCAGCCGTGTAGTTTTATTGCCCACCAAGGGTGTGGGGACTCAACTTCCTACTGACATGGCCCAATCAAAGCCCTAATCATAATTTAATCATGCCCAGGTACAGACCAGTTTACAAACATAATCCCATATCTATTTTTGGAATTCATCAATAATATCAAACTGCCACACTGCCCTCATCCCTATTCCTAATCTGTTCATATATCTCTTCCCCTTCCTTCATTCCTATTAAATGTAATGACATTTAATGGCATTTAACTGCCCTTATTGCATACCTCCTGCAGGACACAGCCTACCTCTTGGAGACTTCTTGGCCTAGTTAAGAAGATAAGTCTAATGTACAAGGCTGTGTTAGAGTCCATTCCACATACGCCAAACTGAATGTGAACAAATGCCCAAAGCATGGAACAGAGAGACAGTGCATTCAATGCTGACCTGGGTTAACAATGAAGGCTTCAAGAGGAGACAGGGCCTGGGCACAGAGAGGAAGGAAGGCATCCCAGACATAAGGAGTAGAAGAGCAACAGTAAGATGGATTGAGCCAGCACAAAAGGGTCAGTAAGGTGGAGGGTCCATGATGAATAGCTTCAGGAAATGAGGTTGGAGACGAGCTTACCAAGCCTGCTGGTTTGGGCTGTAGGGGCTATGGAAGGAGGAGGTGACATTCCTCTCCATTTGGGAGTGGCCACTGGTCCCTTGCTCTGTAAGTTGAACAGATTGTGGGTGAGGATCACCAGACAGTGTTTTGGGTTAGAAACAATGCTGGCAGGAGTTCTATTTCCTGTGGTCACTGAGATCTTCTCATACTCTAGGTCTTCTTGGTCCCAAGGGTGACAATGGTGAGACTGGAGTGCCTGGAGTGGAAGGTCCCCGAGGTTTTCCAGGAATCCCAGGAAGGAAAGGAGAACCAGGAGAAAGTGCCTATGTATACCGCTCGGCATTCAGTGTGGGATTAGAGGCACGGGTCACTGTCCCCAATGTTCCCATTCGCTTTACCAAGATCTTCTACAATCAGCAAAACCACTACGATGGCACCACTGGCAAATTCCACTGCAACATTCCTGGGCTGTACTACTTCTCCTACCACATCACTGTTTACATGAAGGATGTGAAGGTCAGCCTATTCAAGATGGACAAGGCTGTGCTCTTCACTTACGATCAGTACCAGGACAAGAATGTGGACCAGGCCTCTGGCTCTGTGCTCCTCCATCTGGAGGTGGGGGACCAAGTCTGGCTCCAGGTATATGGGAATGGAGAACAAATTGGGGTCTATGCAGATAATGTCAACGACTCCACCTTCACAGGCTTCCTTCTTTACCATGACACAGAGTGATCATCACTAACTCAGAGTTCCCACCAAGCCAAACAACCCAAAAGTCAAAGGACAGTGGGCAGGTTTCAGCATAGGTAGGATATTGATTCTATTCTATAATTGGAGGGCTCTAAACATTATTCATTCATTTACTTGTTCATTTTTTCATACATCCAAGTATCTTTTTTTTTTTTGTAATCATATACAATGTTCCCAGTCCTGAAGGAGACATGTTCCCTGACCTCAAGGATCTTATTATATAGTGTCAATAAAAGGATAATGGTAACATTTTTCTAAGGAGCATCACATACATGACCAGATAAATGACTGCAAGAAAGTATCTGACTATGTGCCCACTGTTTCTCCTGAAGTCATGCCAATTTGTGAGGTAGGCAAGGCAGATATCATTTCCACCCCTCACTTTTACAGTGGGGGTTCTGAGACTGAAAGAGTTAAGTGAATGGCTAAGGTCACACCAGTTTGAAGTAGCTGAGTTGGACATTAAACCCAGAGCCTTGGACTTTTTTAGGAGTACATGGGTGTTGGTAGGGATTTCTTGCCCAGCTTGCCTGAGGGCCTCTGAGGGTGCCTTCACCAGGAATTAAGACTTTCTCCCAGTAGAGCTTCCTCCAAAGACCATGGTTTTATGCCTAGGTCCCACCCAGCAGGACTACTCGACGTTCCCTGCACTGCTCTGTACTTCCCTTCTCTGTGTCTTTCCTCATGCTCTTCTTTCCAGCCTGGAAAGACAACTCCACCTTCCCATGTTGAAATCCATCCTGGTCTTAAAGGCCACCTGGCCATGACGCCTCATTGATGTGGTATGTTTCTTCCAAACCTCTCTTGCACAATATGCCTCTTCCCCGACAGTGCTGGGAACATTGTTGGGTAAGAACTGTGCTTCTTTCAACTCTGAATCACCGTGCAAGTCCTTGATGAATGCTTAGTGAAGGGAAATCTCTTGAATCCCATATCTACCCTGAATTAACTCTATCTCATTCTCTCAATATAACTAATTCTTATCCACAGAAATAATTTTATTTTAGGAACTCCATGACTTAAAACACATAATCTTCTTTTCCACCAAGGTTAGGAATGATTATGCTTTCTAGAACACTTAAAGAATTTTCCCTCAGGGAGGTAGCATTAGCCTGAAATGCAAATCCCAAGAAGGAATTTGGAATTCATGCTTTCCCCGAGTACCAGCAGAGTCTAGGAAGATCTGAATTTATTCTTGTTCTTTGAGAATTACAGGTGGTTGATGGTAGCAAACATTCTCTGAGAAGACAATTGCTTGAGTGATGATGTTCTACAAAGGTTTTAGTGAAAGCAGTTTAGTATTCTGCATAAATACAGAAAAAGAAGACCTAGTTTTGGTTATATTTTAATTCTGGGCAATTCCCTTTTATATGTGCATTGCTACTCATTAAGTGATTATTGTTTATACATATAAAGCTTTGTCTTCTAAAATGCTTGCATGTCATTATTTTCTACAAATAAAAATATTATCCAGCATTAAAAGTAAAAGCACTTGCTTCACTTGGTTTTTGTTTTCATTTTTGAAGGAGAAAGAAATGGAGTTTAGAATGGGTTGAAGAGTCCAGAATAAGCATTGTGTTAATCAGAACTCTATGTTGCTAATGACACAATACCCAACTCTAACTTAAGAAAGAAAAAAAAAAAACAACGGAAAAATGTATTCATTTGCATTTTGGAAAATACCAGAGTTGTTCTGTCTTTAAGAACCCTTCTCTGTCTATCCTCATGGTATAAAAAAGACTGCAGCCTGCTCAGCTCTCACACCTTCACACCACACCATCTGGCAAAAGGGACATCCTCTTTTCTAGTGGTTCCCACAGAGGAACCACTGCTTTCCCAGAAGCCCCAACAAATATATCCTTGCAAATCATTGGCTCTGCCTAGCTTGTGTGCCCACATCTCACCAATTCATGTAGTTAGGAAGATGGGATATACTTATTATTAAGTTAATCACTGCTCAAACCAGGGAAAGAATATTTTGTCTCCAAAGCAAAATCTAGACAGTTACCAGAAGTGGGAGAATGGATGATGAATGCAAAAACAAATGCTCACAACAAACTCTAATTTCAGCTTTCTTGCGTTTCTCAGAGAGGTATTACTGGAAATTACTACTGATTTTCTCTAATATGTTATCAGTAGCAAATGTCTGACCTGGCTCATAGTTCCACATTTGGCTAGGGCAGGGTCCTCAAACAGCACTGGACATGGTGCTGCATTCACTGCAAGCTCTCTGAGGCAGGGTCATTTCTTTGTGAATAGAGGCATAGGGAGGGCAAAGCTGCATAACACCTCCTAAGAGAAACTGTGGCCAAGATTATAGGATTAATTGTCCTATGATATCTTCAAGTATAATTGTAGATTTTTCTATTCTCTTCAGTTCTGTCAGTTTTTGCTTCACGTATTTTGAGCTCTGTTATTGATGCATACACATTTAGTATTACATATTCTTGGTTGAATTTACCCTTTTTATGATTACATGGTGTCCATCTTTATCACTGGTAATCCTCCTTGTTCTGGAGTCTTCTTTGTCTGAAATTAATATAGTCACTCCAGCTTCCTTTTT
>PVKH010040814.1:0-11021 GCA_004027955.1 Chaetophractus vellerosus
TAGTGCTAGAAAGACTATGACTTCTGAAGCCCAGGATTCTATCACTCTGTATTGGTTTATAGTCTTTAATATGTCGTTAGAGCTTTTGTAAAATGCTTTGACCCAAAATGAAGCTGTGGTATCTAGTCAAAACTACTACAGATAGGGTAAACAGTCTGTGGAAAAAAATATAAAGATATATTTGGATCATTGGTGTGGTGTTTTGGAGCAATGTAGCCCAGAAATACACATTCTTAAATGTAATCCATTCCTGTGGAAGTGCAACTGCTGTAAATAAGATCACTTCAAGATATAATTTTAGGGGCCGGCTGGATAGCCAGTGGATAGGGTGCCGGCATACCACATGGGAGGCCCCGGGTTTGGTTCCCGGGGACCTCTCCTAGCGGGCAGAGCGCCTTGAGAATGGCAAGCCACCATGGGTGGGCCAGAGCCGCCGTGGGCAGGGCAAAAAGCTGCCACGGACAGGGCAAAAGCCGCCATGGGCAGGACAGGTCGCCCGCGAATGAAGCACAGCCAGCCACCCGCAAACTGAGAGCCAGCCGTGAATGAAAGCAGAAGCTGCCCACAAGCGGGGAAAGCCGCGCCTGCGCAGTGACCAGTCTCGGCGCGTCGCCGCAGTGGGGGGGAGGGGAGATATGTAATAAAATAAATAAATCTTTAAAAAAAAAGATATAATTTTATTTAAGGTGTGATCCAAATGAATCAGATAGGGCTTTAATCATATCAGTGGAGTCCTTTATAAATGGAGTGAATGTCAGAAAGAAAAATAAGCCATGGGAAGGAGCCAGAAGATAATGGAACCCAGAGAAGCCAGGAAAGGGTGTCATATGTATTGCCATATGACAGAGAAGCCAAGAACCAAGGGTTGCCAGTATCCATCCCCAGAAAGCCAAAGTATCCAGGAAGAAAGCATCACCCTACGGGCACCTCGGTTTTGGAATTCTCTTAGCCTCAAACCATGCACAAATATATTCCTGTTGTTTAGGCCAACCCATTGCATAGTATTTTCTTTAACAACCAGGAAACTGAAACAATTGGCCTTTGTGGAAGGATACACAAATTACCTGAGAGTATGAATATAACAGGATATTAACATGGAATATTTGCCCCTGGCACCAAGGAATGAGAGATAATACATTCCAAAAGAGGTCCTAGATCATAATCAAGGTCTTTGAGCCCACTCATTCCCATTGAGTAAATAAAAATGAAACAAATAAAAGGTTTGAGAGGATGGACATTGAGTGGGTTTTTTAAAGAGACTTTATTGAGAGACTTTTTAAACCCTCACAAACAGAGAGGACTTGGAAAATAGTGGTCCCCAACCTCAAGTTCAGTGAGAGAGGCTTCCAAAGGATCATGTGGAGAGCTGAATAGTTCTCTCTGGATGGAACAATGCCTGATGCCTGATGAAAGATAAAGGGGCCTCTGAACAAAGATAGAAGTCTGTCTCTGAAACAAAATGTCCTCTAGCTGACTGCAGGAGAAAGAGCCATACATTTGGGAATATCAGCTTGGATAGCTCATAAAACAGTGGTTGTTGGGTGTACAACTGAAGATAGAAGCTGAGGATAAAGGTAAGATTCTATCAGCGTCAAATAACATTTTCAGAGGAGCCCAGCAGGGGAGCTTCCAAAAATCCAGAAAGGTACTCAAGAGAAACAAAAAAATCCCTTTAAATATCTTCTATATTAGAGATTTCAAAGCATCTGACAGTGCTAACTGTAAATTAAAAAATATTTTATTCCTTTTACCCCTTCTGTCTCAATTTTCTGCATCTACTCCATAAGGTTGAGAGACCTTGAGGGGAAAGAGAGAACGAGGAAAACATCTTCCTCTTTCATTTCAAAGGCCTATCTCCAACTGTTCTCACTTTAGGAAATTGGAGAGTCTTATAGTTAAATCAAGTACATGTTATGAAAATTTGGTGAAATTAAACATTTTATACTACTTATTTGATAATGTGATTATGATTAATGTGATCACAAAGCATTCTATTACAAAAATATGGTTGGAAATTATCAGAGCTTGCAGAGAATTTTCATCTTGGGACAGAGGAAGGACTATATATGCTGAGCAGCAGAAGATTAAAAAAAAAAAAAAACATAAAAAAGCTGATCTTGTGATGTCCTGCATGTTAAATTGGCTGGTTACACTAAAAGGTGCTTCTTCCTTTCTTGAGAAAGTCTTAATCTGGATAAATGTGTTTGCCTGCCTGCTTAATTGTCTTCCATTTTACACACACACACAGACCATTTGCTATTTGGTAAGTTTTTGGTAGGGACGGACGGTTCAGTCCTGAGTTGGGGACAAGGTCATTGACCTTTGGGAACCTAGAGGCTTAAGGTATATTTTATAGTTTGATATGTTGAACTAAACAGAATGAGGTGTGGTCTATATAATCAATTCCCCTTAGCTCCTCACCTTTGACAAAGAATAATTTTTCAGAAAACTTGATTTGATTTCTGTAAATCCTTTATTATGAGGGCAGTTTCATTTTAAGCTCCAATTGTGAAAGACCATCTTTACTTTATTATTTTCCAATCTTCTACCATTCATATTCTGTAAATTCACAATATGTGTTCAATAAAAGTTCCAGATTCATTAGTCCTAGTGTAAAAGTACCATCGTGACACAAACATGAGTGTTGGTCATTATATACTAATAGTAATGGTTCATTTGTAAGGTTGATTGTCAAGGTAGAATGTTTTTGAATTGATATTAGTTGTGGTAATGTTTTCTTCATTTCATTTTTATATTTTTAGATAACAGTCATTGACTATTGTACATATTTTGAATTTCTGATGGGTAGAAGCTGAAGGAGTATGCTTGAACTCATTTACCTTCCAGTTCAAGACTGAATTTTGTGCAATTTGCAATTCACACAGCTAATATTGTTCAAATAAGGAAGCAAATCCCATGGTTTGCTTCTAAAACAGCTCAGTTGATAGTGTGAAGCATGAATGACTAAGTGATGTTGCCTTAGCTTACATTTGATAGCATTTTGTGATAAGACTTAAGGGGTATGTCACTGAAGTTTTGGTATGTGGAGTTTCATAATAAAATGACTAAATTTCAATAAACTGTATTAAAATATTCCATTTTTCTGCAAGCTGGATTTGATAACAAGTCAAAATTAACTTGAGCATTTCTGAGATGCCTCAGTTGTTATTTATTTAGAGGATACTTTTTTACTATAGTGATCTCTTCATTATCCTACTAGGGGAAGAAATCAATGCAGATGGTTCTGAATTACTAATAATTTAAGTAGAAAACAAATAATGTCAAAAGGCTGGACTTTAAAGTAATTAAACATATTTAACCGCAACTTCCTGAATGTCTTTGGTTTCCTCCTTAATCCCTCTCTTTTCTTAAATTGGGAAGTATCTATCTAAGCTGTCTTTGCTTCTCTGTGTCTGCTGATTTTCACCAATAAAGGAAAGGTAGATTATTGGGTTTTTTTGTTTGTTTACTTGTCTGCTTTCTGTTACTTGTTTTATTTAACAGTCTTTCTCAGCTCCTGGTGCTTTTGGACCAAGATCATTTTCTCTACCCCAAAACATTAGTTAATAAGAATAAATTTCAATGTTAATAGAAGCTGAAAAGTATGAGTTATAGCAGTGATGATAATCTTCACAAACAAAACTTAAACCATGGAATTATTTCCAATTTAAAAGCAGTGTATTAGCTCAAATATCCTGATAATCAGAGTATTCTTGTGTAAACAGTAAGGTAAATTACAATCCTTTGCTAGGATGTGAGTGGTGAAATGGCAGAATACTTAGCAAGTCAGACTCTGGAGTCATAATGCCTTTACTTGAGTTGACCTGAGGCTCTACTACTTTTCAATTGACTAATCCTAAAGAACTTTTAAAAATATCTGTCTCCTCCTCTGTAAAATGAGGATATTAGTGTTCTCTTCTTCTGAAGATTATTGTGAGGATGGCATGAGGAAATACTTGTGCATTTCTTAGAGCAGTAAGCCCTCAAATAATCTTACATCTTAATATTTTGGTACTTTTCAAAATTTTTTGATATAATGACAGAGTACATACAACGTCCTTCTACTCTGTGGCGCTTAGGGAAGTGAGAAAAGGTTGAACTCAATCTTCAGACCCTCCCATGTAATCTATACATAGAATAAAAGTTGACTGTTATAGGTTTGGTTGTGGGTTTGGAATTTCCAACAACATGCCTGGTTTTCCAGCTACCAAACATGCAAATAAGCATCTTATAGCCATGTTTGCCAGTGTGGCTATGTAAGGTCTGACATGCAGACCTCACATATATTTCTTCTACGAGATTGGTAAAATGGTAGGAGGTAGTCGAAAGGGAAAGAACAGACGGGTCAAGATAGATCTCCAAATCCAGTCCTTTAACTATTGGAACTGGAAGAGCTAGAATCATTTTAGATGGTCATTATATATATACATAACATTCAAGGATGTTATTCCTATAGCATCTGTATAAGAAGTCCATGAGACTGCCTTGATTTTACAGGTTAAGAAGAATTTCCCCTGGTGTGCATCATTTTGTGTCAGTAAGAATACCAAATGATTACCATCTCATGCAATTCTCTAATACATATGTTGAAGAGTAATACATAAGCGTTTGAGCAGTCAAATGAATCCCGCTGCCATAACCAAGAAATAACCATAGTCTATTATCTGGTTATTAGCATAACCCTGGATTTCTGAGTAGTGCCATGAAAATTTAGCCTGGCAAAATAATCCAAAAAATGATCTATCTGTGAAATAGACAGCTCATAGTTTAGGCACTAAGGGATAGACAACAAGGATATTTATTTTCTTTGAAAATCGGTTAGCGTTTCCTTTATTTCACATCTGATGGCTCATCTAACTCCCGCTTTACTTTTGGGGGAATGGAATTACACATTGCTATAGAGTTAAAATAAAACAGCCTAGCAAATTCAAACATAGGCAAGCACATCTAATTTACCTTTCGATTTGGATGTATCTTTTTGCTCCACAATGGTACCTAATTTGGTTTTCACCTTAGCACAAGGTTTTTTACTGTCAGTCATATAAATTAGAGTCAGGAAGGGCCTATTAGGTCATCACATCAATCTTTTCATGATAGTAGGATAGATTTCCGAAGTTATTTTTTTTCTTCTACTTTCCCCCAGGCTAGAACTGAACATGTTTCTTGCTATTTCTTGAGGCCAAAGAAGATCAAAATCAATAATAAAAGTAGATGTGAGTTTAGGAAGCCTTGTATCTTAAATAGGGAAAGGAGATTTCACTTAAGCATTTGCTAAGCACTTTTCATTGCACAGTGTGATAAATGACAACCCCTGGCCCACTGTTTTTAAATTTTACTAGTGAAAAGCAAATAGGAATTTTGTCACTAAACAAAAGTCAGAAGTAGAATTCTACCACTGGCATATGTATTTCCCCAGTTAAATAAATCTGCAGCAGATTTCTCCAGATCTAATGACAAATCTTCTTAGATTTCTTTTCTTTTTTTCTCTTTCTCCCTCTCCTTCCCTCTCTCTCCCTCTCTCTCTCTCTTTCACAAAATAAGAATAAGAATTTTGAACCACATTTGGCTGAGAAAGTGTGTGCGTGTCTACGAATATGTGTGTTTTGTGTGTGGTGTCTGTGTGTGTGCTATCAAAAATATTTCTTAGATTAAATTGAAACATGATAGATATTTTTTAAGGAACATTAGCATTGGAATTATGCTTAAAAACAGTTTAACCAAATTTTCTCATTTTACTGGGAGTCTAATTGTTATTTGTTCAAGATCACCAATGTAGATAGAAAGTGATTCAAGACTAGACCATGCTCCCTGTTTCTAGTTAAGTGTTTGTTCCTCTAGACTACACTGGCTCAAGATTATTTTTCATTTTTATCAAGAAGATTGAGTTTTCTGAATTATAAATGCTATAGCCTGCAGCCTAGACCTAAAGGAGTGAGACACAGAACATAAAAAAGCTTTGGTGTCTTTAACTTAGTACATGCTCTGATATGTCTCATCTTCTGCAGGGAATTTTCTTCAAACTAGGCATAGAAGAGAACAACATCTGTTATTTAAATGCTGATTTTTGTGCTGTCAGTCATGCATTTAAACATTATTCACTTTAGCAAAGAAATAGAGAGAAGCAGGGACACAGTGTTAAAGCTATATAATTTTTCAGTACAAAATCACATTTTTCTGATTCTATTGACTAGAACGATTAATAAAACTCAGTTTTTGAACATAGGTTAATTATAGTGGTAAGTAATATAAAAAAACAAAAAGTATATATTGTATTAATAATAAAACAAAATAAGTTTTGGACTCTCATTTATCCAACCCTATTTGATAAAATGCATTGCTAGTCAGTACTGCTGAGTCTCTTTTTATATTATGATTTCTGTGATTAAAATGAAAAAAAAGAGTCTGTATCTTTAAATGGCAGGATTATCTCAGCATCTATCAGAGTTTTGATTCATCCCAGACTTCATGATCATTCTTTCTTTCTATGCATTATATTCAAGGAATGATCTCCTAATGAGGAGTTTCTATATAATTATGAGAGGGAGTAAATCTTTTGAATATAAGGGAAGATCATGAACCTAACATCACAACTACTGTTGCTAGTAACAGTATGATACCAACAATCTCAATAGGTGCCTACACCAGCGCTTTCCACTTCCTGAGAATAGGCACAGTGCTTATCTTCTTTTTCTAATGATGACACAGAGGCTCAAAGAGGTTAAATAACTTACCTGAAGCTGCATACTTAGTAAATGATAGAACTGGATATAAACCCAGTAAAGTGTGACATTAGAATGCACAGCATTAAGCTCTGCACTCCGGTGTACGTATCTGTATGAACGTGTGTACATGTATGTATGTGTGCGCACACTTGCATGTTGGTTGGGGAAGGGGAGGTAATGTGAGGAAGAGGATGATGACATGATCAGGTGAGAAGAGCAACATATCTCTGACTAGGCTTTTCTCTTTTTTAATTTGGATTTTTTGTCCTCGAATAGAAAGAGCAACCAATCTTGTATATTTAAATGATCAAACTGGATGAGTAACTTGTGCTTTTAATAATAGGCTAATGTTTTCCTTTAAAAATAATAACCAATGTTATGACTTTTGCTGCTGAAACTTTTCCTGTGTTTGGTTTAGTGAAAAGAATAGGGGGAAGTAGGTATCTAAAATATCTTAATATAAAATGATAAGTACCTAACTACTGTCAGTAAAGTGTGATGTACATTTCTGTAATTTTTGGTCTTCAGGGATGGCATTTTCACCATTTTTGGCAAAGGTATTTGACAAAATAAGTAAAGAAATATTTAAGTAACCTCATTTTGAAAAAGTAAAATGGAAATAGAGCAGATGTCATTTTGTAAATGGAGAATAAAAAGAGTGTTTGTCAGCATATGAAAAGTTTTAAAATAATTTCACTGCATACGAGTTAGGCTTTAAGTGATTATAAAATTACTGGTGGGTGGGAGTAACAGAATTAAATTTATTAAAGTTCTTTGCATGTCATTTATAGATTCAATGGAGTTATATATTATTTATTTGCTAAGATAATGCATTATTCAATTAAAGCTATTTTTCTATTTTCTGTAATTTAAATTCTGTGTTAAACTGCATTTAAATAAAAATTCAGACAATTTAGTCTGTGCATCTATCACAACTGAGGATGGCAGGTGTCTGGGGTATAATATAAGAGCCTTGATTTATGTATATCTTCTTGCTTGATAAAAAAGAATCAGAATTAATTTCAGTCCAGCATGAAGAGAATGTTTTAAAATTGCATATTTTCAGACAACCTTATTCTAGGAAAGGCTTCATCTACCCTCCCCCATCTCAACTAGTCTATTTGCTACTACTAGCAACAATGATAGATTTTAACAAATAATAAATGAAATATTTTAATTTTTATTCTTTCCTGTAGGATTTCATAAATTGCAAAAAAAATGACAATAAACCCATGTTATAGAGCTGTAATTTTTTTTGAAGGTGGGTGTGTTTGCTCAGCAACAATGCCCTTGTCCTAATACCATCCAAATGTCTGATTTTTATTCTTTATACTATGGTGGGACTTTAACTATGTGCATTGTTCTGCTCTTAGATAGGAAAACTCTTGACCCAACTAAGATCAATTGCAATAAAAAATTGGGAAATGCCATAAAGAGATATACACACACTTGATTCCATTTCACTCTAGGAGATGCTCTCAGACTATATGGTTCCTGCTATGGGACCACTGTCATAGCCATCCAGGGTTTCTTGTCCAATTTCAAGCCTAGAGCTCCCACCTTCCCATCAATTTTGCATGCTTCCAAAATATTTTTAAATGGTTTCCTAAGTTTAGATAAGCTATAATCAGTTTCTGTGATTTGCCACTGAAAATTACAAATATTCCAAAATTGTAGCCTATGTCTGTAATTTTTTCACTTGAAAGTATTGTAATGTTGGGAGGCAATGTGTTATCAATGGCTTGTCAAGTGTATTAGTCAGTTGTGAAAATCTACTACCCAAACACATAGAAATAGCTGACCTGACTGGCACACAACCATCCTTTTTAGCCTAGATCTGGTATATAGCTTTGTATCACATAATTCCTTATGAAGAAATCTTTGTTTTTGGCCAAAGTCTTCACTCTCCAGCTTGCTCATGAATGCAAAACAAGACATTTAAAATATGGTGTTTTTAAGGATGAATTTAATGTAGTCAGACTCAGAATTAGCAATATCCATAAGCTCAGTGGAAGCTTTCAGGTAATAATTTCCTTAAAATAGGTAAATTGATCACAAACTCCTAGGAAAAGTACTCCTAGGGGAATGTAGCTTTTACTGCTAATTCTGACTTCTTTAAATAGTCTTTAGTGTGAATTACTCAAATGATGTTTAATCTGGCCTATTATGCAAAGTCAAATATTCTCAATTAAAGATTATTCACTGTAGTGGCATGTAAACATTTCCCTTTAAACTTTATATAGATAAAAACGCAAATTGAAATTTCTAGAATTCCCTGTATCTTTCCTTTCAATATGGTTATTTTAATATTATAGCTCATCTTGTTATTTCTAATTCATGCTCATCCATCAACTGCAAATAAACTCATAGTGTCTAAACATAGCTTCTTTCAGACCGTATCTCCAAAGAGCTAGAGCAAATGTGAAACTAATCCTTGTAATTTTATTGCACGTGTGACTTCCTAAGTTGTGGAGTGGTGGCTAATGTAAATAAACATGACAGTGAATGACATACTCATATCCTAGAGTCTTGTACAGGTGAAGGTGCTCTTTAATAGCATGTAAACCAATCGAGTCCGGTTTTGAAGGCAAGGTATTTTTTGGCACTCCAACATGTGCAGCACTGCATACAAAAACAAAATGTAGCAAGCGAACATATAAACAACAAAAATAACAAAATGCTAAAGATATTCTCATGGTGGAAATGATGTTTGTTCTTTCACGTTTTGCCAACAGATCATACAACTTTCAATGCTCTTCCTTTTATAGATGGTATCTCAAAATGGTACCTTTTTAATCCATCATAGGATTGCAAAGGTTAATTTTAGAAGAAAATTGCTAGAGGGACTCAGAAATTATTATTATCTTCTTGTTTGTTTTCTGAGGCTTTACCTACAGTCCTGAGCTGTCATTTTGTATTTCTAAAAAAATATGAGCACTACTACTAAAATAGTGTTTTCACCATCAGTTAAAAAACATTTTGTTGTTGTTATTTGTTTAGATTTTGTTTTTAAATAAGCTTCCATATCTGACAGTTGTTGTGACAGTGGATGAACTATGTGATAATGAGAGGCTGAATCATGTCACCTAGTGGTGAGAATTTATGAAGGGAAACCCAAAACAGCAGAGTAAAGCACCTCTAGTTTCCCCCCAAATTATTTGTTTATTTTGATAATTAAAATTAATATTATCTTTATAACTTGGATGAAAAAAAATTACATTTTTTTTCCACAGTCAAGAATTGGCAGCACACACTATACTATCCATCAAACTTGCCAGACCTACAAGCAGTTAGGAAGAGAGAAAAAATATATGACACCCACAATTTTCCATCCTGCACTGTAGTAATTTAAGTACGTATTCTATCTCTCCTTCATAATTGTAAGCAACTTGAAGGCAGAGATTTGATAAAGCTTATTTTGATATCCTTCCTTTCATAGAGCTAACACAGAGCAAAAATATCAACTTTTATTTAATCAATGAGCAAATGATACTCATAAAAACTTCAATAATAACAAAAATAAAATGACTAATGATAATTTAGATTTTATAAACACACAGCATGTGTCACACACACACTGTCCTTATAGCTTTAAATTTGTTAACTCATTCAATCCTCTCACAAATCCCATAAGGTGGGTATTATTTTTATCCCTACTTTTTAGACAGGGAAAGATTTGCCAAAGTCACACTTAGTATGTGGTAGAAAGGGGATTTAAATACAGATATTCTGGCTCCTGACCAATAAAAGCTTTCTTTCTTTACATTTTATTCTTCAATGGAAATTATAATTAAGGTTGTTTTCAATCATTGTATTAGTTTTCTATTGCTGATATACATATTTATCATATACTTAGTTGCTTAAAAGTATGCAAATTTATCATTTTACAGTACAGGAGGCAATAGCCTAAAAATCAAGGTATCAGCTGGGTTGCATTCCTTCTCGACACTCTAAGAGAAAATCCATTTCTTTGCCTTTTCCAGCTTCTAGAGGCTTCCCGAATTCCTTGGCTTGTGGCTGTCAGCCAGCAGCTGAGCCAGTCCAACCCCTGCTTCTGTCATCACATCTCCTCATCTAACTCTAACCCTCCTTCGTGCTTTCTATAAGGACCCTTGTGATTATCCTGTCCACCTGGATAATCCACTATCATCTCTCCATCTCAAAACCTTAAATTAATCATATCTTCAAAGTCTCTTTTGCAACATAAGATAATGCATTCATATGTTATGGAGATTAGGACATGGATGTCTTTGGGGGAGTAGTATTCAACCTACCACAATGATCAATGAGTATCTAGAA
>PVKH010040815.1:0-11030 GCA_004027955.1 Chaetophractus vellerosus
CATTGGTCACCAAAGAACACATATATAGTTTCATTCATATGAAATGTGTAGAATAGGTAATTCTAAAAGGACAGAAAGTAGATTAGCTGCTGCCTAGAGCTGGAGTGGGGAGGAAAAGGGAATGATTGCTAATGAGTTTTTTTGAAGTCTTTAAAAATCAGACTGGGGCCAGCTGTAGCCCAGTTGGTAGGGCGCTGGTTTACCACATAGGAGGCCCCGGGTTCGGTTCCCGGGGCCTCCTCGAGCGGGCAGACCACCTTGAGAAGGCAATCCGCTGCGGGCAGGGCAAAGCCGCCAAACCCCTGCGAGCAGGGCAAGCCCCCACGAGCAGGGCAAGCTCATGCCGCGCAGTGAACCTACTCGGCGGGTCGCTGCACCCGGGGGTAGGGGGGAGACAAGCAGACATGAAAGAACGCAAGAATGAACACAGCAAGAACAAGCAGAAAGGGGGGTTGTTATGTAATAAATAAAAAAATAAATCTTAAAAAAAAAATCAGACTTTAAAATCTAATGAAGTATGCCCTGCAGATTTTCAGAACTGTTCTGGACACGTGACTCATGTTTTCCGCCTAATTTCTCCTTATGGTAATGTAAATGTTTATTCTTTGTCTGCCCCTTTGTATATTGGAAGCAGATAAATGGTTTTGTAAATTTCAGAGATCTACAGCCAGACAGGACTTTGCCCCAAGACCAACTGTATTTCTATTAACTGATTGTGATGTGATGTTCTACTCAGCGTTGCTACTGAAATAAGATTTTATGAATATTGTAATGTCTTTTTGGAATTCAGAGGATGGAGTGTAGCAGTTTGGCATTGTTTATGAATTCCAAAAAGAGATATTGGTTTATGTTTGTAAACTGATCTGTTCCTCTGGGTGTATTAGATTCAGAGGCTTCACTTTTACTTTATTAAATCAAGATTAGGGCTTTTATTTGACTACATCATTAGGGCACGCAGGGTTGAGTCCCCACCCCCTTGGTGGGGATAAAACAGACTCTCACACGGAAGTAAATACACAGAGAACACAGAGGAAGAGAGACAGCTCATTAGACTGCAGAGGCCCTGGGAAGAGAGATGAGCTTAATAGCCTACAGCTGCAGCTGAACCCGGGAAAAAATAAGCTCCATGGAGAGACAAGCCCTCCAGCTTGAGATGGGAAGAAGCTAGGACCACGGAGCCTTAGGAGGAAGAGGAAGGCTGAACACTCACAAAGACTGGCAGCCATCTTGCTCCAACATGTGGTAACAGACTTTGGTGTATATGGCCTTGTGACTGTAAGCTTCTACCCAAAATAAATACCCTTTATAAAAGCCAACAGACTTCTGGAACTTTGCATCAGCACTCCTTTGGCTGACTAATACAGGTACTTTAATATATTCCTTAGTGATCTCCCTGCTGGGAATTTCTGATTCTTTCCACCCTTGATTCTGTAAGTCTACCTCATATAGATTCTTTCTCTACTAAGGTCACTTTTAAGTTTTCTGGGAAGAGTCTCTTCTGTGAGGTTCTTATCTTGCTCTTGGGAAACCTGCACCTTTGCCTCCTATTACTGGAATTCATCTCATTCCCTCTGTAGTCTTCTCTCCTGGCTCTGTCACCAAAGACCACTATAGCTAACCTTTTTTCTTTGGACTTTTAAAAGCAGATGTCCAAGTCCCAATACCTTCCAAATTCCAGGGCACAAATATCAAGCTCTCTCACACATTCTGGTTCCCAGTGAGGTTTCCTGCACTGGACTGCAGAAGAATGGAAATGCCACAGCATCTAACAACTCTCTTGTTAAAGAAGCCTCTTTATGAATCTGCTTCATCAATCTCAACCTCCCCTTATCTTATCAAGGTGAGCAATGAGCTAAGCATCCTGGAACTTTCCACAATTTCTTTAGCCTGTCATGGTTAAATGTGTTGGTACCCAATGTTCTCAGTTTTTGTGGCATGTATCAAAATTTTAAGATAGTTTGGGAAAAGTCATGCTACACATACATTGTAAATAAATGCCATTAGATTACTATCATTTTTTTTGAAGTGTTTAGATTCCCAGATGTTTGTTGTGTGAGTTTTGTTTAGTTGTGCATATTTTTTGCCTTTATTTTGTACATTTAATAATTGAAAATATAAACAATTAAAAACTAAAAAGTAAACACAGATGAATAAATATATACATTTCTCAATTAAATGTACTGGATACATATAAACTTTTTCTGAATCAAACAATAATGCATTCATACAGTATACTCTCATTTTCAGTAAACATTTTTTTATTTTTAGAATCTAAAAATAAATGACCTTGTAAAAACTCAGCCTAATATTAAAAAGAATTCCAGTAACCTTAACATTTTATATGTATCTATTTTAAAAGTTTAAAAAGGAAAATAAAGAAACTGAAATAAAATGCTCTGCTACTATTCCAGAGGCTATGAAAGAATCTGATTTTGTGAATGCTATAGACCCAGAGATGGCAAATTTTTTCCATAAAGGACCACAGAGTAAATATTTTAGGCTTTTCAGGCTATAAGATCTCTCTCTCTTTTTTTTTTAAAGATTTATTTATTTTATTACATATCTCCCCTTCCCCCCTGTTGCGGGGACGTGCCGAGACTTGGTCACTGCGCAGGCGCGGCTTTCTCCGCTTGTGGGCAGCTTCTGCTTCTATTCACAGCCGGCTTTCAGTTCGCGGGTGGCTGGCTGCGCTCCATTCGTGGGCGACCTGCCCTGCCCGTGGTGGCTTTTGCGCTGTCTGTGGCAGGTTTTTGCCCTGCCCATGGCGGCTCTGGCCCGCCCATGGCGGCTTGCCGTTCTCAAGACGGTCTGCCCGCTATGAGAGGTCCCCGGGAACTGAACCCGGGGCCTCCCATGTGGTATGCCGGCGCCCTATCCACTGGGCTATCGAGCCGGCCCCAGGCTATAAGATCTCTATTACAACTACTCAACTCCGCATTGTAGCACAAAAGCAGCCACAGATAATATGTAAACAAATGTGGCTGTGTTCCAATAAAACTTTATTTATAAAACAGGCTATATGTAATAGTTTTATGAATCCTTCTATAGACCAAAATGGTCTGGCATTCTATAATTAACTTACTCCCAATCTCTCACTAGAATTAAAGAAGAGTGCTAGTTAACTAAAAGAGGCTGTCATAATATATAATAAACTATAATATACTACTTTTAAAAATATAAATTATATTAAGTTATAATAAAATAAAAAACTGACATTCTTAACAACATTAAAAAATCAGCCTGTAGTACAATATCTGTAACTTACTTTGGGAATTATTGCAATAGACTATAATGATTAAATGTTAGCCAGGGGAGAAAAACTAATCTCATTACATTTGGTCAAAGGAAGCAAACAGTTCATCTTCTTATATGACATATAATGTCCTTATTTTTTTAAAAAAGGAAAAAAAAATACCTTGCTATCAAAGCTTACCCATCTCTTCCCCCCATCCCCTGCCATGGCTCCCTTGTCTGTTTTGCTTGTTGCTTTTGCTTGTTGTTTTGTGCTCATTGTCTGCTCGATGATTTTGCTCTTTGTTTTTGCTTGTTGTCTGCTGGAGGCACTGGGAACTGAACCCGGGACCTCTCATATGGGAGGCGCTCAACTGCTCGAGCCACATCTGCTCCCCTACCTATCTCTTTTTAATTTGTAGACTATTTGCATGAGGAGGAATAAATGAAAGTTATCAAGAAAAGGACTGAAAGTATAAAAGAAAATTTTCATAGTAATTAAATGTTTACCTGGTAATGATATGCAGGTTGCTGATAAACAGGTTGAGCTACCATCACAGGGGAACTAGATATAGAACGTGACTATAGAAGGAAAGAAAAATAGAAAAATTATTTTAGGCAAAATTCTTTAAAACAACTAATAAAATGTATTTCAGCCTGGTACCTAAACCCAGTCAACTTTTGGTTTATTATGAGAAATTTCATTTTTCTCCTTCTCAATGATTTTATTAAGAATAGATAGAGTCTATTATTCCTACTTCCAAGTGGTTTCATTTCCATTGTGATGTTAAAACAACTACCAGAAAAGTTTCTTTTAGTTCAAAATGTAATTATCATCTCCAAATATATAAAAATATAGTTCTAAGAGAAAACTTAAAGGAAACTGGCAGCTGTACTTAGGGTGACACCGCCTATTTTCAGTGTGGGGAGTAGCAGTAGATATTTTACAATAGCATTTAGAACTGAATGAATATTTATAAGTGATTTTCTCACTAGGAATTTTCATAATCAACATCCTATTCCCTGTTATACATTTCATTAAAGAAAATACATTACTTATTGAAGCATCTATCAACTTGTGTTGTTATTTTATTAATTTGGCATTTAAATGAGTTAATCCCAATAAACTTACAAATAATATATCTAAGTCTGCAGAGTACATGTAAATACTTTATTAGTCAAAGTAATGGAGTAACCCCCAAAATAGATTATTTAAAACTAGATCATTAATAAAACAGGCAAGTTATATGACAAGATTGGTAAACTGGACTCTGTTGATAGCAATTAAATTTTACTTTGTAACATGGGATCTAAGTTATATTGTTTTGTTTTAATGTTCACCAGGTCCCTCCCTCCAACCCTCCCAAAGAATCATAGTTTTATATAATTCAGATTTATGATATGCCAATAATATTGTACCACAGATTAATATTAGAAAGTATAATTATGTAATTTATATATTAATATGTTAAAGGAGGAAAAAATGATCATCTCAGCAGTTGCAGAAAAAGCATTTGTTAAAATTCCATACCGTTTCATGATAAAAACACTTAGCAACCAGAATAGAAAGTAATTCCTTAACCGATTTAGGGCAGTCATTCTCAACCAGGGGTGGTTTTGCCCCTTTAGAGAACATCTGGAAATACTGGGAGACAATTTTTTGTTGTTATCATAGCTATGGAGAGTGCTATGGGCATCTAGTAGGTGGAAGCCAGGAAAAGTTAAACATACTACAATATCCAGACAGCTTTATATATACAAAGCTTAATGGTGAATTGTTGAACTTGTTTCTTTTTTTCAAAACAAGGGCAAGATGGTATCTCTGGATCAAAACTGTAGCAGAGACCTTGCCAGTGTAATAGCTTGAGAGGAGATAAAAAATGAGGAAAGAATAGAAAGACGCATAAGTATATTGAATCATAAATAAATGTCTAAAGGTATTTGGCAGGGTTGTTGATTCAACATCAACACGTAAATATCAACAGCATTACTATATTGGGAAGTGTGATTTAAAAATATATATACCATTCATAAAAGCAACAAAAACTATGGGGTTGAATAGTGTCCCTCCTCCCCCTACCCCATTTCATGTCTACCCAGAACGTGAGAATGTAACCTTATTGGAAATAGGGTCTTCACAGATGTAACTGAGTTAAGATGAAGTCTTACTGGATTAAAGTGAGCCCTGAATCCAATATGGCTTGTCTTATAAGAAGAAAGACATTTGGGTACAGACACATAGAAGAGAATGCCATGTGAAGACATGGACACACACAGGAAAGATAGCCATGTGTAGATGGAGGCAGAAGTTGGAATAATGCAGCTGAAAGTCAAGGAACACCAAGGAATGCTGGCAACCGCCAGAAGCTAGAAAAGGCAAGGAAGTATTCTTTCCTAGAGACTTTGGAGAGAGCACAGACCTGCCAACACCTTGATTTCAGACTTCTAGCCTCCAGAACTGTGAGAGAATAAGTTTCCTGTTGTTTTAAGCCATCCAGTTTGTGGTACTTTGTTATGGAAGCCCTAGGAAAGTAATACAGTACCTAAGAATAAATCCAACAAAAGTTGTGTCAGACTTTTTTATGGCAAAAGCAAACTTTTTTTGTTGGAAATAAAAGACCTAAATAAATGGAATGATATATCATGCTCGTGGAGAAGAAGACTCAATATTGCACATACCCAATTGTCACAAATTAATCTATATATTTAGTGAAATTCTAATAAAATCCCAACAAGGGCTTTTCAAAGAACTGAACAAGCAGAATTAAAAAATATATACTTATAAGCAAAGGCTTAAAGAGATACAAGACACTCCTGAAGAAGAACAAAGTCAGAGGACTTGCCCTACAAGATTTCAAGGCTTATTATAAAGCCACAGAAATTAAAATAGAATTGGGCAGTAATTAAAATAGTATTGGTCAGGGTACACCAATGCAACAGAATGGAGTCCAAAAAGAGACCTATCTACACAGGAAACTTGGTATTTGACAAAGGATTAATTTCAAAACAGTAGGAAAAGGATGGATTAGTTAATAAACTCCAGATTAAAACTCTAGATAGGAAATCAGCAAAACTATAGCACTTTAAAAATTAAATATAGGAGAATATATTTCTGTAGTAAGGGAAAGTTTTTTAAACAAGACACTAAAAGCTGAAACCATAAAGGAAAACATTATTACCTTTGTCAACATTAAAACTAAGAACCTGTTTATGACAAAAAAATCATTAAAAAATTTTAATGGACAACTCACAAATTGGAAGATTTATAACACACAAAATTCAGATAACAAACTCAAGAAAAAGACAAATACCCCAAAAGAAAAATAGACAAAGGATATGAACAAGTAGTTTCACAGAAGAAACCCAAATAGCAATAAATATATGAAAATATATTCAGCCTTGCCAATGATTAGGAAAATGAAATTAAAACAAGATACTATGTCATAATAATAATGGCAAAAATGTAAAAATCTGATAATTTTAAGGGCTGGCAAGAATTATGGAGAAAGTGGAGCTCTCAGAAACTGCTTGTTAAGAGTGTATAACCGGGGGCCGGCTGTATAGCCCAGTCGGTAGGGCACCGGTTTACCACATGGGAGGCCCCCGGTTCAATCCCCAGGCCTCCTCGAACGGGCGGACCGCCTCGAGAAGGCTAGCCAACGCAGGCGGGGCATGCCGCCGCGGGCAAAGGCAAGCCCCTGCAGGCGGGCAAAAAGGCAAGCCCCCGCGGGCAAAGGCAAGCCCCCGTGAGTGGGCGAGACCCCACGAGCAGGTGGGCCACCGCACCGGTGAGCTGACTTGGCAGGTCGCCCCAGCAGGGGGAGACAAGCAGACACAGAGGAACGCAGAGAAAAAATGAACACAGCAAAGAACAAGCAAAAAGGGGGGGATGTACAATGAATAAAAAAAATAAAATAAAAAGAGTGTATAACTGGTATACTTTGGAGAATTATTTGGCAACAGTTAGTCAAAAATGTGCATATACTACAAATGTGAAATTATACTTCTAGTAATATATTATTGCAGCCTAAGCTACATTGGGAAAACATAAAATTTTCCAGGTGTACATGGGCATGAATAAACTTTAAGGATATCAATTTTCAGCTCTTAAACTTCATATCTACTTCTTCCTCATTTGATCTGCCTGTGATTGTGTATGTGTAATATGGACTCTTCTTTTCCAAACTCCCCTTTCACAATCACCCTTCTCTCTCATTAAAGAGAGGCATATTTCTCACTCATTCTGGATCTTGCTATAAAGATTTGTTCTGAAATGTGAAAAACACCAGAATCAAACAAATATACAATTCAAGAAGGCAATGCCTTTGAAAAATAATCCCAAGTGAGTAAAAGCAAGGAGAGCTTGTATAAGAAATACTGAAGGGAAAATGATACCTTATTTCATCCAGGGGATAAATTAGATGTTGGTCACAGAAAAACATATTAACTTGTTTATTTGAATTTAAAAACAAAGTTTGAATTTTTCTAATGGGAAGGTCTAGTTGGCTAGTTTTATTCATTTGACTAGTTTTGTCAACTGAATTATAGAGCAGACATTTTCTATTATTTAATTAAAGCTAAATTTGTAGCTACAAAGTTTTGACAAAATATATATTATATATATAGACTTGCTTTAAATATTTAAACTGTTAAAGCTTATGATAAATGTCAGATAACTTTAAAATGAATAAGGATAATTTTTTTCAAAAAAATTTAGAGGATATATAAGCAAAAAACTTTGAAGACCACTACTCTACAACAAACTCTCAAACAGTACATAAAAAGTTTAGAGGCTCATTGTAGCTTTGATTATAGAAAAATTATGGAAACTTAAAATGTCCATCATTAGGGGAATATAAAAAGGGTAGTATGCTTATCAATGGAATATTATAAAATATTAAAATAAGTGAACTAGATATACAAGGATCAACATGGTTTGATCTCAAGAACATAATGTTGACTGAAAAAAGGATATATCTACTAAAGAGTTTAAAAATCACCCAAAACTATTATATATTGTTGAAGGATACATACATTTATGGTAACAATATAAAATGGACATATTTCAGTTACCTCTGAGTTCCGAAGAAGGGAAGGGAAGGAAATGGAGGCAAGAAGACTTTACCTGAATTTGTCATTTGTATCCCTTCCCCCTTAAAAGAAAAAATAAATATGGCAAACTATTGACATCTATTAAATTTGGGTAGTAGGTATATGGGTGTTATATTATTTTTTGTACTTGTCTGTGGTTGAAATATTTCAGAAATAAATATTTTAAAAACTTTTGATAGTAATACTTGTATAAAAAAAGATGGAAACCCTATAAAATGAAATTACTTACAGGCCAAGGTGGTGGGACAGAAGTTACCTCTGGAGTATGAAAATAAGCAACACCATTATGATAAGTGTAAGGATATCCAGTTGAAGTTGTTAGATACATTGTTCCAGCTGCTGGCATTATACTGGAACCTAAAGTAAAGATTAAAATAATTGAAGTGTTCTATATAATTTTTAAAAATGTTATAGCTGAACAGTTTGCAAAAATATTGCTCTTAACACCTATATAGAAGTTACATGTTACAAGATTTTTTAAAAATTCCATATGTTAAATCATCTTTGAAGTGTGTATTTTCAAACTCATTACCTTAGAGCTTTTATTAGCTTAAGGTAAATAAAAGAACAAAAGAAACAAAATGAATAATGAATTCCAAAAATTCATCAATTCAGATACTAACACTAATAAACAGAGTTGAACAATTTAGATTCTTAGCAGCTAGTAATTAGTTTTTCAAATATAAATTATATATAATTTAGAGTTACTTAAAGGTTATAGACATTGTAATGATGTTCTGAAGATTTTAGTTAAGACCATTTATTTGTAAAAGGTCAAATGATAGACACAGTGAAATTGAGGAGATTCTACTTTCCTGAAAATGTTTTGGTTCCATCCTACTAATTCTTTGGGTTTACTATCAGAAAGCATTCGTTCATGCTGTGACTCTCATTCTCTCTCTCTTTGCTACAACTGTTATTACAAACATGACCTACCACAAATTTTCATGTGGCTAGTTTTAGATCCCCATTTCTTTTCCCAGGCCAAGTTATGTATACCAAAAAAATCAAATAATAAATATATATTTTTTGTTATGGAGACTTTAAAGATTATGTAAATAAAAGGAAATTAAGTACTTGACCAGCAGTGTTATATAAATTACTTGAAATTGGCAATGTTCCTTCAACTATCTGGGGCTTCTCAAAAATCAGCATGCAGGGAGCGGATGTGGCTTAAGCTATTGGGTGCTTGCCTCCCACACGAGAGGTGCCGGGTTTGGTTCCTGGTGTCTCCTAAAGAAGATGAGTATATGCAATAAGCAGAAACAACGAGCAGGGAGTGGATGTGGCTCAAGTGGTTGGGTACCCGCTTCTCAGGTGGGAAGCCCTGGGTTTGGTTCCCAGTGCCTCCTAAAAAGAAGACAAGCAGACAACAAGCAGACACAACGAGCAGATATAATGAGCAGATACAATGAGCAACAAGCAGACACAGTGAGCAGACAACGAGCAGGCAGACAAGGGAGCCATCTCAGGGTGGTAGGGTGGGGGGTAGCAGCATGCATAAGAATCACCTTATTGAAATACAAATTCTTGGGCTCTAACTTCAGAGATTTTGTTTTAAACAAATCAGTTTTATTGATACATATTAATAAAACATACAATTCATCCAAAGTGTGCAATCAATGGTATTTGATATAATCACATAGTTATGCATTCATCACTTAATCATTACTAGAAGTATTTTCATCATTTCAGTAATAATAATAATAATAAACAAAAAACAGACAAACAAGAAAATTCTTCACCTCTCAATTTCTCTATGCTTCCCCTGCTGTACATAGCTGCTATTTCTGGCTATTCTTGCACATACATTTATTTATTTATTTATTTATTTATTTATTTATTTATTTATTTATTTAACAGTTTTGTTGAGATATATTCACATACCATATGATCTATCCAAAGTGTATAAACAATGGCTTTTAGTATAATCACACTGTTGCACATTTATCACCACAAAAAATTTTTAGAACAATTTCATTACTCCAAAAAGAAAAACTCCACACCCCTTAACAGTCCTTCCCCAGCCCTATATAACCACTAATCTAATTTCATCCTTATAAATTGATTTATACTTACATTTTATATAAATGGAATCATACAATATATAGTACTTTATGTCAGGTTTCTTTCACTTAGCATAATAGGTTTTTTGGTCTGATATTAATATCTTGTAACATTCATGTGTTCAAAGGAAGTCTTATATATGCAATTTTACCCATATTCATATTTCACATGCGGTTTTACTACACTATACAGTCCCATGTTAAAATTTTTAGCTTTCCTTTTAGTAAGATACATGACCTTAGACTTTGCCTTTAAACTACTTTCATACCAACTTAATAGTACTGCTAGTTACAAACATTATATTGGGCTTTCATCTTTTCTATTCCTTCCCAAAGATTAGCATACATCCTTTTTACCAATTTTGCACAAGTTAACTCTGAGGTTTCCATTCTCTAACCTCATTCTATTATCTGGTGATCCATATTCAAGTTATTAACTCCACAAGATTACACAATATGCTTAGTTTATCATAGCGCAATTATACAGTATTTGTCCTTTTGTGTCTGGCTTGCTTCACACAACATAATGTCCTCCAGGTTCATCCATGTTGTCACATGCTTTATGACTTCATTTCTTCTTACAGTTACATAATATTCCATCGTGTGAACACACCACAGTTT